>PISX010005411.1:0-108220 GCA_004024625.1 Mellivora capensis | reverse complement strand
GTCCGTTCCCCTCTGGGTGCTGCAGAGCAGGTTCCCAGCCGCGATCTCTGGGGACACCTGTGTGTCCTGCTTGTACTCAAAACCACAAGCGGCAGCTGTCTGGGCAGCTCCAGACCGCCAGAGAGGTTCCAAGCAGGGAAGGCACACAGAGATTTTCCTGCTGGCCCGAGCTGAGAGCGATCAGACTTTCTGGGTCCTAAAGATCCCCCGCTGGTGCCTGTGCGCCTCTCTCGGGAGGGGGTGGAGCGAGTCTCAGGCTCTGCTAGCGAGGTGCGGCACACTCGTGGGGACTGCAAAAGACTGTTTCTGCTCCGGGAGGATCCCAGCCCCTACCACACGCCAAGCGCCCTTAGGAGGTCTCCTCGCAGCTCAGCGACCAGGACCTGGTTTCTCCGCTGCACTCTCTCTGGCTCAGCGCCAGGGGTCTCTGCCCTCCATGGGGGACTTAAGCCCCTGTCCCTAACAGTTCCAATTCCCACAATTTCACCCTGCGATCTTTTCTCTTTTTGAGTGCTTTTTATCAGTCTTCAAGTTAATGCTGGTCCCCAGTCTTAGGGGACTCTCGTATTGGGGTATTACTTCCCAATGCTTCTCCTCTGGTGGCTCCCTCCCCCTTTTGTTTATCTTCGGATACCAGTCCGGTGTTCCCGCTCCGCTTTACCTGCCCACTGGCCTCTTCTGCCCCCGTAGAGATCCTGACATCCCACTGGCGTCTTCTGCCCCCGTAGAGATCCTGACGAGTAGAATTTTGATCTCAGGCTGATTTCATGAGTGATCGGAGTTCCTTGGTAGGTAATCAGCTCACTTTAGGGGACAGGTTGAACCAGAGCATCCTCCTAGTTCCCCGCCATCTTGTCTCCCCCCTTAATGTAATAAAATTTATTAGATTATGATTTCATGCCCCCATCACAGATATTTTTCTATATTTTCTTCTCAGAGCTTTGAAGTTTGTCTTTCATTTCTGAGTGTTTATTACATGAATTGTCTATAGTGTAAGAATGTAATTTCATATTTTCAAGATATCCAGAATTTATTGAATTTCCATTTTTCCCCATTACTCTTTAGTTCTACCTAGTTTTATGCCAGCTTTAGATATTTATTGGTCCTGTGACTATTCTACTTTTCCAATGTCTCCTGATGGTCTCCTAGTCAGGTTTTGTTAGATAGTTATTCCTTAGATGAGGCTGATATCTCTTATATTACTTAGTTGAGCCACATAAAACTGCCAGTATTTGATTGGATTTGACCAGCAAAAATGACAATTTCATATGGTTCAAAATAAAAAAGTATCCCAACAATATCCATTCAAATGTCTTCAGCTGTAATATCTACAAATATAGAATCCTCTCTAATATTGCTCCTTAGTTGTAAATGAAAATTTTCATCTCCTCGCTATAGGCCATATACAGATGCCCTATTGACATCTCAAACACATGTCCAGTTTTTAACTCCCCACCCCTTTTCCTCTTCATCTCTCCTTAAGGCTTAACTAAAGTATTTGTTCTTTTATTTTCTCAAACTGATCTGTATCAGCACTTAGCTTTCTCACCTAGGCAAACTGCCAGTTTAAGGATCCTTCCTTACTCTTTCCAATTTAAATTTTCTGCCATATCCAGTTGGTTTTGTCTTTTTTATGATATTACAAATCCACCCATTCTTTGTTTTCCAGTTGAAACTGTCCCAGTTCAATCCCTTCTGCCCTATCATGATTATTGCCACATCTTAATATCTGGTTCTAATTTTGTGGTACTTAAAAGTGTAGAGGAAAAAAATCAAATAAAAATGTAGAGAGATGGAGGAGCCAAGCAGATGGTGATCAAGGAGTCTGCTTTTATTATGGCCAAGTAAGGGGGCACCTGGGTGGCTCAGTGGGTTAAGCCTCTGCCTTCGGCTCAGGTCATGATCTCAGGGTCCTGGGATCGAGTCCCACATCGGGCTCTCTGCTCAGCAGGCAACCTGCTTCCTCCTCTCTCTTTCTTTCTCTCTCTGCCTGCCTCTCTGCCTACTTGTGATCTCGCTCTGTCAAATAAATAAATAAAATCTTTAAAAAAAAACATTAAAATTACGCTCAGTGAGTGAAAAGAAAACAAGGTGGCAAGGAATAAAAGAAGAAAAGCCTCAGTCAAAGAACAAAACTACAAAAAGAAACAGATGGAAATTCCAGAACTGAAAAATAACCTATCAGTCATTAGAATTTTACCAGATGCTTATTAGCAGAATGGAATCAAAAGAGAAAAGATAAAGTGAACCTGAAGCTCAGCTAATAGAAGTGGTTAAATCCAAAGACCACACACACACACACACACGCACACAAAGATGAAAAGAAAAAAAAAAGGTGGACAGATTTTCACAGACCCGTGGGACAACATCAAGATCTAACATACATGTATCACTAAAGTTCAGAGGAGAGGAGGAAAAAATGGTGCTAAAATTATTTAAAAATATAAAGGCCACAATTTTTCTATATTTAGTAAATGTAATAAACACACAGATTCAAAGAATTCAATAAACACAAAGCAAGATAAAGAGAACTAGGCTTGTCATGTCCTATTTAAATTGCTAAAAAAACAATGATAAAGAAAATATCTTGCAAGAAGCCAGAGAAAAATGACACAGTACATACAGAACAGCTTTTCAAATGAATGCTGACTTGGCACAAAAACTACAATACTGACATAGAGTGGAACATATCTTTATGTGTAGAAAGAACAACCTGTCAATTCAAAATTCCATATGAAGCAAAAACATCTTTCACTAATGAAGTTGAAAGAAAACATTTTTAGATAAAACAAAAATTAGTGAAATTTTCTCCAGCAGACATACGCTATAAGATATGCTAAAGCAAATTCTCTGAGATGGAAGAAACCTGTTACCAAATGCATACTTGGATATTCAGGAAAAGTGAATACCAGCTGAAATGTACAATTATGGATAAATATAAAAGGCTATTTTTTCTTTTAATTTCTTTAAAGTACATAACTCTTTAAAAGCACAAATCATAATATTGTTATATAGAGTTTCTATGGCATATGACAATATATATGATGAATAGAATAAAGGATATGGAGACACATGGGCTAATACATGTGTGAGATTTCTACAATTAACATGAAATGGTAGAACATTAAGCTTAAATAGACTCTGAAAAACAAAAGATTAAACAAAAAATAGTGCAAGGAACTATAACTGAAGATGAATGTATAATTCTAGAAATAGTCAAATAATTTAGAAAGCAAAATAAGTCAAATAACAGAAAATCAAGAAACAGAGAGAGATACAGAAGATAATAAAATAGCAGAACTGTATCCAACCGTGTCAAAAATTATAATAATTGCAATGGTCAGAGCATCACTATTAAAACACAGGAATTATCATAACTATATACTGCCTATACTGTGCACTTTAAGCACAGGTAGTTGCAAAATAAATGAATGACAAAAGATGTATCAGGCAAACAGCCTAAGAAGGCTGAAGTGGCTGTATTAATAACAGAAAATAGACTTAAAGAAAAATGGTATTTCCAGAGATAGAGGTAATCATAATGATTAAAAAAAACATTTAAATCTTCAGGAACATATAACAATCATACATGTGTGTGAATCTAGTAAGACTTCCCCAAAAGAATATTGTTAGAAGGTTGAGAAGGGTCAGTAAATTATCTTCCCATCTGAGAAGTCACTCTAAGATCAAAAAACAAAGCAAGGCACTCCACGCCATTTCCAGAGTATTATTCAGGGTAACTTACTGACAGGAGAGAATCAGAGGAAGGCAGGATCCATGAACTAAGCGGCTACTCTCCACCCAGTCCAGACTCACCCCACAGCTTTTATGAGAGGGAGCACTGCAGTGAGGTCAAAGTGTAGTTATCTAAAGTGGGGCCTTCTGTGTGTCACTTTAGGAAAGATCAGAATAAGTATCCCTGCATTCCTATCAGAGCTTACATTAATCTCCATAGCACCTGGAACATGTAGCTCCGAGGGAGGTTATTGTTCTGGCCTGAAGAAAATGGAGGGCCAAAGAAAGAGTCAGTGTTGTCAGCACTTCTACAAAGTGAAGCAAAAACTGACATAATTCTACAGAGAAATAGACAACTTGATAAGAGATTTTAATTCTACTATCTTGGCAATAAGGTAGAACAAATAGACAATATTAGGGGGAAATAAGGTAATCTAGATGCTATCCACTGCCTTACCGTTGGTATTTACACACCAACAATTATAGGGTACACACTTTTTAAAGTGTGTTTGAGAAGTTCACTACAACAGACCATATGCTTAACCATAAAACATCCTTCAATAATTTAGAAAAAGTGAAATTACAAATCTTTTACCAAAGTGGAACTAAATTAGAAATACCTAATAAGAAGACATTTAGGAAAACAATACTCGGGTTAAAAAATATAAGTGGGTCAGAGAAGAAATTACAAAGGAAAGTAGAAAATATTTCTAACTGAATGATAGTACACATACATTTCAATATTTATGCGATGCAACTAGCTAGTAGGTGGAGATATGCAGGATTATATGCCCTTATTTGAAAAAGAAAAGAAAATCATGACGAAGATTCAACCTTAAGAGTCCAACAAAAAAATTACAAGTAAATTAAAAGGAAATAAAAGTAACAGTAACAACAAAAAAAGTTAATTAAATAGAAATGTGACAAATGATTGAGAGAGTGATCAAAATAAAATATTGTTCTATTAAAAATTCTACAGAATTAGTCAACCTCATCTAGATTGACAAAAAAGAAAGACGAAGAACACAAACTAATAATATGAAGAATGAAAGAGGGGTTGTTAACTACAGATCCTATAGGTATTGCAATGATAATGGTATAATATTATGAACAGTTCATGTCTTAGAAATCTTTGGGAAAATGAAGAAATTCCTTGAGATAATGTTACCTGTCAAAACTGACATATGATTTAAAAAAAAAAACTAAGTAATTCTACATCCATTAAATAATTTGAAGTCATTATCATAAACCTCTACGCAAATAAAATTTCAGAGTTTCACTAGTGAATTCTATCAAATATTTGAGGAAGAAATTAATCTCATTCAGAAATTATAGGCAGAAGGAGTGCTTTCTAAATCATTGTATGAAATAACCATAATAGCCACACCAAAACTCAACAGTCACTACAGATATCCATTAAAATATCCCTCATAAACATAAATATATGTAAAAAGTGTAATACTTCATTACCAAATAGAGTTTTCTCAATATGTAAGGCAGCCATCAATCAATGTAATACGACATATCAACAGATCAACAGCAACACATGCCATTTGATTTCATATATTGTGCAGAAAAATTATTCAACACTCAGTCATGATAAATACTCTCAGAAAACAAGGAATACAAAGGAAATTCCTCCAGCTGAAATAACAACTATGAAAAATCTATAGCCAGCATCATGTCTCATGATAAAATATTGAGGTTTCCTTCTAAATTTAGGGACAGGCAAAGATTCATACTCCTAATACTTCTATTTCAAATTATAGGAAAAGGTAGCCAGTCCAAAAAGAAAAACACAAAGGAAAAAGTAAATTATTTTCCATATCCAGAAGACTTAATTGCTTTTGTGTTATATCCCAAAGCATTTATAAAGTAACTTCAGAAACCAGTGAAGGAATTGACTATAGTTTTAGGATACAGAGTTAATGTATAAAAATCAACCGTATTTTTGTATATTAGCAACAAATGTATGGAAAATAAAATAAGCCCATTATCATACAATGGCATGAAAATATTAATCATTAAAATTATATTTAATGAAGGACACACAAGAAAGCTACACTGTAAAGTAAAAAACAAACAAACAAACAAACAAACAAAACTTCTAGGAGAAATTCAAGAAGACCTAAATAAATGCAGAGATAAACTATGTTCATGGATTGGAAGACTTGATATTATTATTAAGATACTGTTTCTGTCCAAAGTAATCTATAGAATCAACACAATTCTAACCATTATTTTAATAGGTGAAATTCTGGTATAAGTAGACATGCAAGTTCTGAAACTCATATAGAAAAGCAAAAAACATAGATGTCCCAAATAATCTTTCAAAAGGATGAATTTAAACATTTACATTGTCTGGCTTTAGTACATCAAGTAATGGTAACCGGGAAAGTGTGATATGGACATAAGTATTGACAAACTGATCAACAGAGCAACATAGATTTATAGTCTATACAGCTGTTTGATTTTCAGTAGAAGTGCCAAGCCAATCCAAAGAAGAAGAAGAAAAAAAAGGCTTTTTAACAAGTGATGCTGGAATAATTGGATGTCCACATGGAAAAAAAATAATGTCCTACTTTCTACCACACATAAAAGTAATTAGAGATGGAATATTGACCTATATGTAAAAGCTAAAACTAGAAAGCTTTTACAAGAAAATGTAATGGAATACCATCATGACTTCAAAGGAGAATAAATATTCTTGGATCACAAAAAGCAGTAAGATAAATATTGATGTCAGCCTGAGTTAAATTAAAAAATATTTTTATCAAAAATGACTTTAAGAAAATTAATAGGCAAATAATAGACTTGGAGAGAATATTCAAAAAACATTTTCTGACAAAGTACTGGTTTCTAGGCTACATAAACTTTTACAACTTAGGAACAAAATACATGAAACTCCCTAAGATATGGGCAGGGACGCCTGGGTGGCTCAGTTGGATAGGCGGCTGCCTTCGGCTCAGGTCATGATCCCAGAGTCCTGGGATCGAGTCCCACATCGGGCTCCTTGCTCGGCAGGGAGCCTGCTTCTCCCTCTGACTCTGCCTGCCACTCTGCCTGTGCTCGCTTGCTCTCTCTCCCTCTCTCTCTGACAAATATATAAATTAAAAAAAAAAAGATATGGGCAAAGTTTAAACAGACATTCCCAAATTTATCCAAATGGTCAATAAGCCCATCAAAAAAAGTTGAACTCATTAGATACATTCAAACTAAAACCACAATGAAATAATATTCCATAGTCAACAGAATAGCTAAAAATACAAAAGTGGATAACATTAATTGTTGTTGAGGATGTGGAGCAAGTGAAATTTTCACCTGTTTTTGGTGGGAAAGTAAAATGGTATACCTAGTTTGGATAAAGAACTGGCATTTTCTTATAAAAATAAGCATACACGTACCTAACAATTCTAATCCTATGTAGATACTCAAAAGAAATGAAAATATATGTCCATCAAAAGATTTTTTGCAATATTGGTCATAGTGTATTTATTTTAATAACCCTGAATTGGAAAAGCTGAAGTGTCCATCAATAGGAGAATGGATAGACATTGGGGAGGGTATACGCTATGGTGAGTGCTGGGAATTGTGTAAGACTGATGAATCACAGACCTGTATCCCTGAAACAAATGATACATTATATGTTAATTTAAAAAATGCCTGGTATAATCATACTATATTCATATTCCTCAGCCATTACAAAAGGATGAACTACTAATATATAAGAAGTAAATGAGTCTTGAAAACATCATGCTGAGTGAAAGAACCTTTACAACACTGAAAAGAAGTAAAATAAAATAAAATGGAAAAAAATAAAAATTACATGTTGGCAGTGAAAAAAAAAAGAGTCAATACTGTACATATGACTCCATTTATATAACATTCCAGAACTGGAAAAGTTAGCCTATAATATAAAAAAAAATCTGGACAGAAGTTGCTTTTGAAGTGTGGGTGGTAAGGAATTACTGGGAAGTGGCATTAGATAACTCTGGTAATGTTCTAAACATGACAGGGGTTTGGGTTACCTTACTGTATGCATTTGTCAAAACTCAACATATGTACACTTAAAATTTGTGCACTTCTGGAATGTTTGGCTTATTTCAAAACAAAAATAAACTATGATGAAATGCATGCTGAAGCACTTAGAGGAAAATTCAGTGTGGTCTTATTTTAAGACATTACACTGAAGAGCCTGAAAATACATGATGGGTCAGTTGGGGGGCAAAGAGATGGATACATGGGTAGTTATGTATTAAGCACATTAAGTAAAATGTGAATGGTATATGGGTACTCACTAAAAAAAATTTTTAAAAATTTGCTGGGTTAAGATACAGATGTAGTGAAAAGAAGGGCCATCTACACCCCAATGTTTATAGCAGCAATGGCCACGGTCGCCAAACTGTGGAAAGAGCCAAGATGCCCTTCAATAGACGAATGGATAAGGAAGATGTGGTCCATATATAGTATGGAGTATCATGCCTCCATCAGAAAGGATGAATACCCAACTTTTGTAGCAACATGGACGGGACTGGAAGAGATTATGCTGAGTGAAATAAGTCAAGCAGAGAGAGTCAATTATCATATGGTTTTGCTTATTTGTGGAGCATAACAAATAACACGGAGGACATGGGGAGATGGAGAGGAGAAGGGAGTTGGGGGAAATTAGAGGGGGAGACGAACCATGTGAGACTATGGACTCTGAAAAACAACCTGAGGGTTCTGGAGGGGCGGGGGGTGGGAGGTTGGGGGAGCCAGGTGGTGGGTATAGTGGAGGGCACGCATTGCATGGAGCACTGGGTGTGGTGCATAAACAATGAATTCTGGAACACTGAAAAGAAATTTAAAAAATAAATAAAAATTTTTTAAAAATTTTGTGTTTGAAATTTTTTATCATAAAATGTTAAAAAGGCGGGGGCATCTGGGTGGCTCAGTCAGTGAAACGTCGACTCTTGATTTCAGTTCAGGGAACGATCTCAGGGTTCTGAGATCAAGTCTCATGTTGGGCTCTGCACTGGGTGTGGAGTTTGCTTGGGATTCTCTCTTTCCCTCTCTCTCTGCCCACCTCCCAATTTTGAAAAAAGATGTAAAGTACAAAGAAAGTTAGAAAGATATCTATAATATACAATTAAGGAGGTTAATAAATCAGCTGATAGAAATGTTGGAGAACAAGACTTCAGAGTATTCAACAACACTACTGCAGCTACTCGAGGTTCTCAGTTTCACCGGGGGTGGGGGGCTTCTCTCTGAGCTGAGTTTGCTGTGTGGCTGGTAGACAGCCAGGCATCTCCTGAATGAAAAGAGGGGGTAGCAACTGAGATGTGTGTTCACTGTTGTTTAACCTAAATTCAGATCTTCCTCCTCTGCTGTAGAGGTGCAGTGAGGAGGTGAAAACAAGCCAGAGGACTGCTCAAGGTCATCTTCCTCCAGGTCAAAGGACATAGCAGGAAAGAGGATAGGGGTTTGCAAATACACTGAAGACCTCAGGTTACTGACGCAGCTGACCTTGGAAAGGGGACCAAAGCTGTCAGTAGTTGGCTTCATGCCGCATTCCTGAGCGACTTGTGTCTACCCAAGTTAATCTTTATTTTTGAATAGCTAGCAAGATATCTCAAATACAATCAAACAGGCAATTATACAGCATCAGATTTAAATTCAGATATTCAGTGTATGCGATATGGATTGGGAAGCCATGAGAGTAAATTCCTGATAACAGCATAATTATCCCCAAATTAAGACTTAGGGGATGCTTATCATTAGATGGTAGATAGTGTGAGAGTATTCAGGAGCAACGGGAGTAAATCAGCAGAATATCAAAGCAGAAAAGGTAGGAGAGACTTAGGAATAAATATTAAGAGAGATCAATAGGAAAAGGACAAAACAAAACGTGGCGGATTGTGTGACTAAGTGATCCCCGGTTGTTTACATTTTGTGCCAGAAAGGAGGGAGTGAAAAAGGTGACTGGTAAAGTCTCCGTCCCTTTGAGCTACTGTAACAATCAACAGACCACAGATTGGGAAGCTTATCAACAACAGAAATTTAATTCTTACAGTTCTGGAGACAGAAAGTGTAAGGTCAAGGTGCCAGGAGGCCATTGGAGGGCTCTCCTCCTGGTTCACAGCCAAGGCTCTCTTGCTGTGTCCTCACAGAGTGCCAAGGGCTGGAGGGGCCCTCTAGATCCTCCATTAAAAGGTGCCATCCCACTTATGAGGGCTCTACCCTCCTAGTTTAAGCATTTCCTAAAGTCCCTGCCTGCTAATAACCTTTGGGGGTTAGGACGTCAACATATGAGCCTGGGACACACATTTAGACACACATTTAGATCTTAACAGGTAGACAAGACATGGGGGAGGCAGGTGTCCATCACCTGGAGGTTTTGCCTCAAAAGGAGGAAGGCTAGGCTAATCACCCAGATCCCTAACCCTATCACGCAACAGCTTCTTAATGAATAGCGAGAGAGCACAGCACTCACAGGGCAAATACCCTCCTGTCACCATAAAGAAGTATCCTTTCTATAAATGTCACATCCAGGGCACCCTAGCACGTGCAGCCAACCCCCAAAAATCCGTTTGTGAATGGAAATCTCAGGGACTCACGTGTGACTCATTCGATTGCACATGCCCTAAAGTGGGGGAGACGTGTCCCTTACTGTTTCAGAAAGTTGTGTTCAAAGGGAGAGCAGCCTACACCTAATCTCTATCTGCCATAGCTGCCAAGACATATTACAACATATAAAGGAGGCAGTCAGCTGAATTACAAGAGAATCCCTTCTTTGAAAATGACATCTCAGTATAGCCTGCCGAAAGAGTGGCGGAGATACTAAGTCAAGCCAAGAAAGGAAAGCTGAAGAAGAGAGGGCTGGACATTTCACATCCTGTGTGAGGCGGGAGGGTTTCGGCGATGGAGCAGTTAACCTGAATTTACCTGGAGGAGAGGGGAGCAGGTTTTTCATCAGCACAATCATGCCTAAGCATCAGAGGGTAGACCTTCAGGCTGAGATATACATATATGCACTTTGGGGGTAAGGGTGAAGTCTACGCTAAAAAAACCCAAAAACAAAACAAAACAAAAAAAACCCACAAATGTAGTGGAAAATGAATTCTGGAAAACTGAAGAAGTTGGCAGAAGGCCAACGTCAGCAGTCCCTGTGTGTGTCGAGGAGGACACGAACCCGTTTTTACAGTCACTTACCATGTACTCAGATATTGGGGCCCCAACATGGGTGTCCCCCTCTTCAATTAAGGACTTGCTTTAATTATTTGGGTAGATAATATCTGACACAGGAAGTAGACACAGAGGTAGAATTAGGAATGCAAAAGGCTTATTAGGAGAAACACTTATGTCAGAAAATGTTGGGAATAGGATTGGGCGTAGGGAGCCAACCTGCCAGGAGGGAGACTGCAATGCATCTGCCAGCCTCAAGGGCGCGTTCTGGAGCAGAGCAGACTCAGTCGTAGGACCTGCCTGGGGCAGAAATGAAATTAAGCTCTTGCCTAGTGCCTGGGGGCAGTTCTGAGCATACCCTGGGACGGATCCTAAAGGAACAAACAGCTGAAGGCTGTCAGCTAACCACAGCCTTCACATGGAGGCAGTCCTAAAAGGAGGATCAGAGAGATACATCTCTGTGTATCCATAATCCCAGAGCACGATAAGGACCACCTGCATCAGTTCCTCCAGAGCCCAGAGAATAGGTCATCCTAGGGCTCCTTTCAGCTGTTCACCCCAGAGACAAAAGTAGACTATAAGCAGTCTGCAGGAATCATAAGTGAAG
This sequence comes from Mellivora capensis, assembly GCA_004024625.1. Lineage (NCBI taxonomy): Eukaryota > Metazoa > Chordata > Mammalia > Carnivora > Mustelidae > Mellivora > Mellivora capensis. The sequence goes on along the minus strand of PISX010005411.1, from coordinate 96,714 downwards.
ATGAACTAGAAGACTCCAGAAGATCACCACCACCAAGAAAGTGGATGCTCTAAAGGTGATCACGGAGATATCCCCCAGTTGGAGGAGGAAGAACAGACTAAGGCTTCATCCTGAGTGTAGATGGGCTTTGTGGACTCAGAGATACTAGGGTTTATGGTTATAAAACAAGTGGTACCCGCTCCTGTCTACTTGTGTGTGTAATCTGCTCGGTGCCTCTTCCTCAGGAGGGCGGCGCATACACATAATGCAGACTTCTGGTAACTCTGGGAGAGTCAAGGATACCAGCACACAACATCAAAAAGGTTCTCATGCTTCTCCTTAGGTAAGAGTCCCAGTAATGCTGACCACGGGGAAACTTTAGCACCAGGATGCATGCAATCAGCTGTGGAAAACCAGAGAAGCAGCACTTTCCATGGAAAACATTATCGAGATACATAAGATATCCAACCATTTTTGTCTTTTGATGTTTCTTATGTTTAAACAGTTTCTCACTAAGTTCTATGATTACTAGAAAATGGTGATGATCAGAATGCAAGGTCAAAATAGACATTAGTGTGTCTGGTTGGTATGTCCACTGTTGATTTAGAATATTCAATAGTATTTAAGAAGATGAATAGTATCACTTTGAAATGTGGTCTCTAAAGAGGAGGCTGACAGGAAACCAGGAGAAAAGGGTGTTTGGGGTTGAAATAGCTAAAATATTATATTTTATCAACATTTTTATTCCACAATTGCAAGGAAATTCTTGACCTTTATATTTACTTTTAGAATTATTAGGGAAGAGAAATAGGCATTAAATGTGATTGCTCTATTGACTGGGAAATGACAGTCAAAAAAATCACCTAGGTTCCAATAGCCATGGGGACTTTCTGAAAGGTAAACATTTTTCTATTTCACACCATTCAAGAGGATTTCATATCTGGTCCCTGACCCTTGTTCTCAGAAACAACCTCTGCTTTGCTTGGGTTGCAGCAAACTCTGCTCCTTCCTCTAACTCCTGTGTATCTTTCCTCATCTTCTGTCTTCCTGATTCTCCTCTACTTCTTGTCTGTTTCTTTCACTGTCATTGAGTGCCTTCCATATACACCATACAGAACATTCAACCCTCTTAGAGAACTTGGAACAGTAACAATATCCCCACTGTAGAGATGGAGAAGCTGAGAGATATGCTGACATCTCTTCCCCCCACAGCATCACCCTCTGTTTCATTTGCTTTAATTATCTGTTTATAAAAGGAGAACCACTAAGTAAATGTTTAAGTGTTATGCTGGCAATGTATTTAAAGATTTTCCTGATGCAGTGTTTTGTTTTGTTTTGTTTTTTAACTGGTGGTGGACATTAATAATGTGACTTATGAGTAGGGGACAAAAAAATCAAAATTAAAGCAAGAAGAAGTTGGTTTAAAATGAAAGAGTTATTCAAGGTAATGAGAAGCTGGTACATGCATGTTGCTAAGTGAAAGAGACCAGTCTGGGGAGGAAGCATAGTGTGATTCCAACTCTATGAGATTCTGGAAAAATGAAAAACTACGGAGACAGTAAAACAGATCAGGGGTTGCCGGGAGGTTGAATAGATGGAACATGGGATTTTAGGGCAGTGAAACTATTCTGTGTGATAACGCCCAGTGAATGGGTGGCCTTATGCATTTGATAAAATGAAAAAGAACTGTAGAGCACAAAGAATGAACCCTGACACAAACCAGGGACTTCAGTTAATGACAATGTACCAGTATTGGTTCACCAATTGTAACAAATGTGCCTCACCAGTGCAAGATGTTAATCTTGGGGAGATCTAGGGGAGACTATGGAGCCAGGGGAGGGAGGGGTGGGAAGCAAGGATATGGGAACTCTGTACTTTCTGCCCAATTTTCTATAAACCTAAAACTGCCCTAGAAAATAAAGTCTATTATTATTTTTTTAAAGGACTTTCTTAAAAAATAGCTGGTACAGGAAGAAGTTTGGTTAATGTCCAGATACCAAATATACCCCAATTTGAGGACATATTTTAAGTTGTTAGATAGGCTGCCTGCTAAATATCTGAGTCCCGAAGAATAATGCCAGTGGCTTTAAATCATGAACAAAGAACAAAGAGAAACGATTCTAATACAAATTTCCATTTTTCTCTATTCACTGCAGACAGCAGGCTCATGCCTTTAAGTCATGGGCAGATGGCTCAGTGACAGGTGGTGGGTATTCATATGTGCAGGACTGAATCTCATTACACTCTAACAAGAAGATCATAATGGAGACAATCAAAACCAAGTCTGGCTAATCATATGCAAGAGGCACTGATTTTTTTTTTTTCTTTAACTCGGGGCAGGGACATTTTCATGCAATCTGAGAATCTGATGATGAATGTTACTTTCATTATCTTTTATTTCCTTTGTCCCTTAAAGATCTAAGTGAACCGATGCAATTTAAAAACTAATTTCCAATTACATGACAGTTATTTTTATTATTGTGTTTTCCCTCAATATTACATAGAGGAGACCATCTCTTCTCTTCCTTATTATTATTATTATTATCTTGCCAGAAGTCCTTTAAAAATCCCTGTAATGAAGTACATTCTACCCTTTAAAATATGTGCAATCGATAACAAAAAGAGTCTCAGCATAACCCACCAGCATCATCATCAACAAATTCACTGAATTTCAATACATAGCAAATTACACAGGCCTCTATTTCAGTTTATAATGTAAATGACAGAGCATGGACCAGACTTATTTTAAAATGCATTGAAAATACTAGCAATCTCATACATTTCATGGACCTCATTTAATTAAGAATATGCATCCATGCAAGACCGTTTGGGGAGCAGAAATAGTGGGATATTGGTTTTTTCAAAATTATGAAGAACTTTAAAAATCCTTGTTGATTTTAAAATGTTCACTGTGTGTGGCTTTTAAGCATCCTAGGACAGGTGCGATTTCAAGAAACTTTCATCCATAAGCTTAGCAAACCCGAAAATGCTAACATACCAAGTGCTGTGAATATACATGAAAGAAATTGAGTTAATAAATCACAGGAGAGGTAAAGAAATGACGAATGCTTTTCAGGGAACTGAGGGCTCCAGCAAGATGTCAGGGGCCAATGGAGTAAATAAGACTAGGTGGACACTGAAATCAGGTGACATTATTCATTATGCTCAGTGTGCTGAGGTGGGGTGGGGATAAGATAGAGGTTGGTTGATGCAAAAAGACAGCATGCCAGGTAGAGGGATGCAAATATTATTTTCAATGCATATCTGAAGTGCACCAAGAAAGAAAGAAAAGAATATGAACAATGACATAGATTACCTGGAGGTGTGTCACGGAGGGACAGTGCCCAAAGCTGGGGACTGGGCTACCATTTCTTTAGGAAGCCAGGAACAGAGGCATTCAGTCTGCATGAAGTGAGTCACGATGAAGAAAGCCTCTGTACCCTCAAGGAAAAGAACCCAGCTAATGAATTCATTCATCCACATGAAAACGTAAGGAGCAACCTTGTCTACCCTTTGCTAGTTTGTAGGAAAAAGATGTTTCTAAATTCCAGCCCTGTTCATTAATGTGGTTTGAAGTAGGGAAATACAAATATTTGATCCAGGAACCCAAAATACCTGAAATTTACATAAAACAGGTTTTCTAGGCCTGTGAAGATACTAGCAGGCATTTGGGGGTGGGGGGAGGGAAGAAAAGACAAAACTACCTTGTATCCATGCCATGAGGATTTCCAGATAGAGTTCTTTTAATTTAGGTCCCCAGTCCAAAATTATAAAACACGCAGGAGAGCAAGCTTCCACAAGCAAGAGACAGCACACACAAAAAAGCAGGGATTGAATCCTGAGAATTTCCAGTAAAATAATCATGCGGTAGAAGCTATAAAATAAATAGATTTAAAATGTTTAAAAGTATTAAAAAAAAAAAAGATGCTGAGATTGTAAGTGGCACCATAGCAAAAGAGCAGATCAATTAAAAAAATAATAATAGATGTCCCAGAAGTTAAATAAAAGCATAGTCATTAAAATTCAGATCTTAAGGGATGAATAAAATTGTAGATTAGATACAGCTTAAGAAAGAATCAGCAGGAAGGAAAATTAATCCAGACAGTCATTCTCAATCTGGCAACATATTTGAATCTCCTGAAAAATTTTAAAATGCCAGTGGCCAGACAACACTGCACACCAATTAGATCAAAATCCTTGAAGAAATGATTTAGGCATCAGTCTTTCTTACAGTTCCATAAATGAGTACATTGTGAGGCTGTTCTAGCAAGAGCTATCTCAGGGAGAGAATACAAGAAATTGGTCAATGGAAGTAGCACGATCCAGAAGGAAACCACTCCCTGCCCCCCCCCAAGACATGAGGCTTGTTGTAGTTCTATATTTTTTGACTGCCTTTTCTGTTCCTGACACCACAGATACACAAGACACAAAAATTAAGAATTTCAAGGTGTATCCTGAAGTAGTTACCACAAAATCCAAACCTACGGATGAGCTGCTTTTACTAGGAACCTAGATGGCAGGGACAGAGTTGCGTTACAATAGAGGAACATTTAGAGATCTCAATCCATTGGGGTTTACACCTGTAAAACTACTGTGTATTTTTCCCAGTACCTGCTCGCAGCTGTGCTGTGCTGAACACACACACTCAATCTCTGCTTCTGCTCTGGCAGACCTAAAAGCCACTGAGTTTCCTCCTTAACCATGGCCAGCTCTCCAGAGTCTTCATGAGTAGGTTTTCAGGTCTCCCATGCCTGGGAATCTCAGACCTTTCCCTCTCCATGAGTGGTGAACTCACCACTTTGACCCAGTCCCTCCTAACGTGCCTGGGGATGGCAGGAAACTGCAGGGTGGGGTGGATGGTAGTTGGTTCTGAATGGAGCCTTTCGAGGCATCTGTGGGAAGGTGGATGATTCCCAGCAGAGATGACTCCATGATTCCAGAATGTGTTGTGCTATGTATTAAGCCATTACATTGAGTCTGGAGTTACTGGAAACATCTCACTTCATACAACTCATGGGAATAATATGAATAATAGTTCATGAACCCAACCTTAAAAGTAAATTAAAAATGAACACAGCCTTAAAAATAAATTGAAAATAAAAAAAAATTATAAATAAGCCATTTCCCCTGGCCTTATCCTGTTCTCTCAATTAATAATTCATAGCACCTGTTTTTAAAAATAAGCAGTGTAGTTGATTGTCATACTTTTTCAATAAACCTTTAAAATTCTTGAAATGTTGAGAAATCCCAATATTTCAGAACTATTTATTGGAATGAATTCCATTTAATTTCATTTCTTGGAATGAATTCCAAATTTAAAGTTTAGAATGTTACCCATACTTAAAAACAGTCAGACAATGATATTAATATCTTCTGATTCACTAGTTTGCTATAGTTTGTATTGATTAATTCTCATTATAGATAATGGAACAAAGCACATCTCCTTGGTATACAGCTACAGAGCCCTACAATACTAATTGGTATACCATTTTCTGCATTGTACTGCCACCTACTGGTTAATATTACTATGGCACATTAGCCATAAAAGCCATAAAAAACAATAATTTACCATTACCAGTTTTGTCATTAAAAGAAAAAAAAAAATCAGAGCAAGGACAATCCAGACATTAGCACATGCCACTATTATACCCCAGTGTTCATTTATCTTGACAAAAGACTTGTGAAATCTTTTTTAAAAATCACAATAATAAGGAAAAATCCCAATAATTTCATTGACTTGTTGGGCTATTTAATAAAATCAAGCTGTACTATATTTTTTAAATATTTTGGGTAAAAAATTTTAGAATCAAAGAAATAGAGAATTCCTAGAAATAATTTCTTATGTTATTTATTTATTTAAAAAATATTTTATTTTTAATTAATCTGTACACCCAACGCGGGGTTTGAGCCCACAATTCCGAGATCAAGAGTGACACACTCCTACAACAGAACCAGTGATGTGCCCCAGAAAAAATATCTTTAAATTTGTCATTCTGCATATGAGAAAACATAGGTCCGGAAAGAAGAACATATAATCATTTGTTGCAGGCCTCATAGCTAGTTGGTAAATTTGGATGAATACCCCATGAATTGTTACTCATGGCTAGAGTTTTTTTTTTTTTCTGCAATTTGGCTTTACTAGCTGAGAAAATTATCTCACTACTTTATTGGAGAAAGCATCACGGAAATAATTAGATGAGAGATGAGGTTAGCTCAATAGTCATTTTATGAAATAAAATCAAAGAACTCTTGAAACAACTATGTGGACAAAGGTTTGCTGTGTGGAGAGCAGAAGGGAGTTTTGGAGGGACATGAACTCAAGATAGTCTGCGTTCAAAGCGAAGCTCATTAGTGTCATACAACCAGTATTTCATTAAGACAAAAGATATCTATCATTTTTGCTCTATTTGTAGTTACGTGAAAGAAAAACACTCTATAAAACCCAGGAATTATATAGGAAAAACAGAGCTAGGTTGAATTATGTTGGTTTTAATACCTGATCCTACATTGAGGGAAAAAAAAAGAAAAAGGAAAAAGACTATGTCCTGGTGAATTTGCTTCCTAAGAGTCCAGTCTCACAAAACTAGACAACGGTATAGATTGAATGACACAGTCACCCCAACAGGATGGCCAAATACCTGTGGGACATGCCGGTGCCCCTCCTGCAGAATTATTGGAACATACAATTCAGTATTTTTATGAAATTATTTTTATTTTTAAATTTTTATTATTTATTTATTTATTTATTTATTTATTTATTTATTTATTTATATTTTTTATCGATATACAATGTATTATTTGTTTCAGGGGTACAGGTCTGTGAATCGTCAGCCTTACACAATTCACAGCTCTCATCATAGCACTTACCCTCCCCAATGTCCATCACTCAGCCACCCTATCCCTACCCACCCACACACCCACCCACCCGCCCCAGCAACCCTCACTTTGTTTCCTGAACAATCCAGTATTTCAAAACAGTTACTGGTGTATACCAGAATACATAAGGGTGGGAATTAACTATAGAAATCAAGGATAAGAAGTCATAAAAAGAAGACAGTGGGACCAATATGTAGACAAAGTGTTCAAAATCCAAAACGCTGAAATGTTCGAAATGGGCACAGCTGGCAAACAAATGACTCAGCTGAACACTTGCAGGATTCCTGTCCTTTGGAAATAAAATGACTCTATCTGTCCCAGGCCGGGCACGGTAAGGTCTCTGCTCCACTCCCGAACTCAGCTCTCAATACCACCTTTTCTGTTTCTGCTGCAAAAAAAGCAAGCCTGAGAGAGTTCAAAGAGCATCGTGCCCCTTCCCTCCTCCCATCTTTGGATTACAGGTTTCTACCGTGCTGTCCATCCTCTTTTCATTCCTAGGGGAACCCTACTCTATGCCCTCTACAACTTGATCTCCATCCAGAAGTGGGGAGTACCGGGCTCTCCACCTCCACACGCTGGGTGAACTTGGATCAAACTCTTAGCCTCTTTGTGCTATCTGCCAAAAGGGGACAAGGAGAGTGCGCATGTCAGGAGGTTTCTGTGAAGGTTCCAGGTGATCACATAGAACACATATGATGCCTGGTAAATTCAAAGATCTAGAAAAAAGGCTAAAATAATGATTTTAAATATGGTTAATATTATTCTAATGCTATGAATATATGCAACCACTCATTCAGAGTCTGAGCTTCTGGACAATCTTGTGATCTGGCACAAATGTAGCCTTAAAACGGAAGCCTTCCCCATTAAGATGACCTGGTAGCGGCAGAGGAGAGGAGAGCTTGGGGCTGGGGGTGGGGGAGGGCGGCACGGATGGCATAATTAGTGGGCTCAGATCGCCCTCTGGTGGTATCAAGGGGGAAGTGCGAAGGGAAGAAACCATTGTTCTTGCTCCCCTGCCAACACCCACTCAAGCTCCACCCCAAGCCAGTGTCTATGGAGACCCCTGGGCTCCATAGTATCAAATATGGACATAGAACATTCACAAATATGAAAATAGTATCAAAATATGGACATAGAACATTCACTGCGCTAGGTAATCCTTCAAGCTTCTACTTCCCAACTCCCCCCTGCTGATAACCTAATCATTGGTTTAAGATTGAGTTAAGAGTCTCCTTGTCCGTGACCTTGCTTTCCCAAGCTGAATTAGATAATGTCCATGTTCCCAAACTAGGGATGCTGAGGATGCAGCTGTGGAAGCTCTTGCGTATCTACAGAGTCCTCCCCTCCTGCAAGGTTTTGCCCAAAATCCTGGGGACAAAGCATGTTCCTCTTACTCTCAGTTAAAGAAGGGGCCAAACACATCCACACACCAACAGCCAGATTGCTCAGGTTGTGTCAGGTAAGGGGCCGGGGCTCCCAGAGAAAGCATCAAGATGACCCAAGCATGGGGCAGGGGTGCAATGGGGAAGTGGAGTTGTCTCTGCAGTGGACAGAATTTTTGAGGGGACATCTGTAAAATGAGGGGGAGCTGGTTAGAAAAGTTTACAGTAGAAATGGATTTGAAGATAAAAAGGGGATCCAACAGACCCAAGAAGAAATGGGTAGATTTGCTGGAGACTGTAAGGCTTTCAAGGTGATGCTGATAAAGTCAGTTGGTTTCACAAATGCCCAGAGCCCAAGATGATGAGTTGTGTGTCTAGACTCTTACCCATGGGCGTTCTACCATGACAGGTTTTACCTAAAGTAGACTGCAGTTGCCTCTATTTTGAGAAACTCTTTCCTTCCTTCTTTCTTTTTGCCTTCCTTCCTTCCAGAACCACCCATGTGGCTACTTGGGGGAAGAACATTCCAGAAGAAGGGAAAAACAAGGACAAATGCCCAAAGGTAAGAGCATGCCTTGTTCGCTCCAAGAACAACTCAGGCCCATATGGCTGGACCAGGGCTCTTTGACCAGATATAGAAAAGCTTATTTGGGGTCTTCTAACTCCCACACCATTGTTTCCATGGTACTGATCAAATCAGTGTGAGGATACAAGAGAAATTACTCAGAAGCACGGCGTAGTTCCTGTGGTTATTGTCAGGTAAGAACAATAACAAGAGAGCATTTGTGAGGAGAGGATATTTATTTGTTTGTTTGCATGTTTTTAATAAGGTCATTTATTTCTCTGGATCTCTGACTGGACACTAGATCATTGCCGAAGAACATTCTGGTGCTGAATGTAATGCCTGTGGGAGCTCAGAGTGTGGGTGGTTTCGTGGGCAGGAAGTAGGGGAGAGCCATGTTCTATTGCAAAAACATTTGAGCCCCACAGAAACATTTTCAGATGTCAGGTACTCAGAGCAGAAACTGCTCTGGACTGAATGTCCAGAACCCAGCATGGTGTTTGGCACAAAATGTCTCAGTAAATTGGGACCAAAGTTGGTTGAAGTAAACAGGAACATTTTGTGGATCTAACATGAGATCGATGATCCGGCTGAGAGTTCCCAGTGAATGTTTCTAGGCAGGAGTGTTGAAGGAGCTTGTTTGTGCTGTGAGCCCTGCTTCTCCATAACCAAAGCTTTCAAGGAGGCTGTGCACTTAGCCATTTTCAAGCAGAATTGGGGCTTGGAATTCTTGCCCTGCCCACACCTTACCCACACCTTGCCCACAGCCCGCAGCTCCAATGGGTTCCACTCCCAAATTATTCCAGTCCCTGCTGGTAACCACCAGCAGATGCCTCAAGAAGAGAGGGCTTGTTTGGTTTGGTGGTAAACTGAACGGGTTTCTGAGGTTTCCCATTGCTTCCCACCCGCACCCCCCGAACTCCCTCCCACAGGAAACCTGATCATCCAGCTACATATTAGAGAAAACAAGTGGCAAAAACCAACTGCTTATAGATCTGTGTGCTCTGGTCTGAGTTGCCACAGAAAAATCTGCAGTAACCAAATGAGTTACAGACACACAGAAAATGGGACTCTCTCAAGTGTGGTTATAGAAATGCCAGCTCTGGTTCATGCACTCACTTCTGGAATGACTGGTAAATGTCACCATACAGAAAGTTTTAGGTTTTTTTCATGACAGAGTCATTCGGTTTCACATATTTTTTTTTTTCTCGCCATCAAGTTGTTCATCCTGGGTATTGGTCTACTCGTGTTCCCGCCAACACTTGGGGTCATGGAAGACGAAGGACTTGGCCACACCCGGCTCTGCTTCTGCCCTTCAGGTCATTGAAGCATTTTGCTTCTCTGGAAAATGGGCATCATAAGCCTCCCTCCCAAGGCAATAGTAAGGATCTATGTGGCCATCAGAACATGTTTTAAAAGTGAAATTTAAAAAACTTCTTAAATTTCTGAAATGGTATATACTTGTCAAACATTTCTCTGGTTTGCCCTGTTTCTCTTCAGTCTTTCTTGATTTTAGACCTTGGTCATATTTCATCACTACTTAAAGACCAGATGCCTCTTTTTTTTTTTTTTTTTTTTTTTTTTTAAGAGAGAGAAATAGAGAGAGAGAGCCCGTAGATGCAAGTGGCTGACAGGGGGCGGAGGGAGAGAAAGTCATAAGCAGGTTCCACGCTCAACTCTGAGCCCTACATGGTGCTTGATCTCATAACCCTGAAATCATGACCTGAGCCAAAATCAAAAGTCCGAAGCTTAACCAACTGAGCCACACAAGAGCCCTTAGAGACCAGATGCTTAACTTAAACCAATGGAAATGGAGATCCCCAAACACTGATTTTGAAAGAGACAAATGATAATTTTGTGGTTCTATCCTCTTTGGGGTCCTACCTTCTCTATTTCCCAGGATGGAGAAAACACATCCCCCATATGAATGACAGGCATTAAAATACAAACTTTCAATAAACCTCTCAAGTTACATCTTAAAAAGTTCTAGTAGGCAAAGTGTCTGATTTTGCATTTCCCAAGAAGTTTTACAATCTCCTCTGTGCACAGTTATCAGACCAAGAGGCAGCACAGAGAAAAGGGACTCTGTCCCTTACACACTGTGTGACTGGGTGATTTTTACCCAAATCCCAGCAGCTGCACTTTTGTCATGTGTAAAATGGGGATGAGAACCATTCTCTCATGTCCCAAGAATTATATGAGATAAGGATGTTTATCACATGTGAACTGTGTCATGAAACCCAGAGAGTTCACTTCAGTTACTTTTGTTTAATTTTTAAAAAATACATTGCTTTTAAGCGGTATTCATAAGCCACAGTGTAAGTGATGACATTAAAGATGAAGCTGAAGTTTCTCTTGACTATTTCCCTGCGTACTCCTCATTGTCTACGTAGACTTAAATAAAAATAGAATCCAGGGGCACCCAGGTGGCTCAGCGGGTTAAGCCTCTGCACCTTCAGCTCGTGTCATGGTCTCAGGGTCCTGGGGTGGAGCCCTGCATCGGGCTCTCTGCTCAGCAGGGAGATTGCTTCCTCCCCACCTCCCGCCTGCCTCTCTGCCTACTTGTGATCTCTCTCTCTGTTTAAAAAAAAAAAAATCTAAATAAAGTAGAATCCAGTTTTGAAATCCAGGCACCATATTTGGTCCAAGTGCAAGAGTGCAAGATCAGAGTCTTTTCCTTCTTTTCTCTGAGAACTTACTGGGTTTGGAAAAACGATGGAGTGCTCTTTCTGCCAGAAACCCCTGTTTTGCTCTGGTCAGGAGACACTGACAGTGACCCACTCTGCCAAGAGGACCTGCGGCAGGTCTACACATGGGCTTCCGAGCTCACAGGACATAGTTGCCAGCCCTCATCCACACAGACTTTCCCTTCCTTGGTCCTGTCACCTCAGGCAGCAGAATTGGTCCAAGACTAGGGGTTTTGTATCTGAGGAAAACCTCAATCTGTCCCTGTCAGGCTATCTTAGTGGAGCCACTGTTTTCTTCAACACTCATAGACACACAACTCCCGACCACCCCGTTGCCCCCAGATCACACTCCCCTCCCTCACTGTCTGCTCCAAACATCCTGAACAAAGACCTGAGCAGGTTCTTAAAGAACAAAAACATTGTTTTTAGTAAATGATTCCTGCAAGAGAGACTAGAAAGAGAACAGAATAAGGAGCACAGCTGGGCTGTCATCCCACCTGCAGGGAGATTTGACAGATTCATCTGTCCCACGAAACTCATACACAACCAACAGCACATAGGGTAATGTCTGTAGAGAATTCCTTATATCTGCCTTTGTCCAGAAATAATACACGGGGAGAAGGAGACTGCTGGGGATAGAGACTGCTCAACAAGACACAACTACTATTTTTGAAATTATCTGGAACCTTCCAAGGATTGTGCTTGTGGCTGAACAGGAAAGCATGTCTTCATAATGCTAGACTGACTCCCCTTTCTTTCATGCCTGTGTTACTGGCTGGTGCATCCCACCTGCCTGCCGGTTTCCTTTGTGTTTTCGCCCTCTAGTGCTTGAAATCAGATACTACACATTCATCCTTCCTAGCATTAAAGGCGCCTGAGACTCACCAGCCCGAAAAAGCTAAATATGACCTTTGGTATAATATGGTTACTTACATTTCCTCATTTTAAGATGTCAAAAAGTCAGGTGACTTCTTTGGGATACAGGTGTATCATAGGGAGAGAACAAAGAAGTAGAGTTTTATTAAAAAATCCTCATCTTGTGACGTTCTCTTGTCTCTGTCCAATTTCATTAATGACATTTCCCCTTTTATTTCAATTAGATTTAACAGAGGGTTGTTGTTGCTTTTCTTCCTGTATCGGCCCTTCATGTTACTTGCCAGCCCTGATCCTTTTGCATTTAGTAATTCAGCAATTTAAACGTATGCCTTAATTTTATCAGTGTTTTAGATTATTTCCCCATTTTGAAGGATGAAGACTTAGCTCACTTTTTTTAAAAAGAAGAAGGCACAAAATGGTAACAATTCACCTCTGCGTTCAGCCTCAATGATGACCTTTGAGTCCTTACATGAGCCATACATGATAGTCAGCGAAGGAGATAGAGGCCTTTTTCATCTAAAGTTCATATTTCTGACTTATTTGTATTCACTGTGATAAAACTTCTATTTCCATCACACTGTGGTGAAAGTATACAGTGTGAACATAGGGCAATTTGGGACTTTGAGGACTTGCTTGCGGCCTAATATCTTCAAAGAACTACTTGAAAATTTAAAAACCAGTCTGTGATGAGAGGTCTATGTTCTTTTGACAGAATCCAATGTTAATTTCTAATGAATCCACTTTATAATTTATATTGTACATATATTCCATGTGCGTGTGTATCTTTGATCAATTTGAGTTCATAAAGACAATTACTTGGGAATTATTTTCTCTCTATTATTCCATTTTTGCTCATTTATTTTCACATATTACAAAAATAATTAGTGGAAAACTTGAAGCTTTAGAGAAACACAAAGAATAAATAAATTAACTCAAAAATTTAGTGCTGTGAAGTGTGTAAACCTGGCGATTCACAGACATGTACCCCTGGGGATAAAAATTTGTTTATAAAAAATAAAAATTAAAAAAAAAATAAAAAGTTGGCCATTCCATTCAGAAGTTTGTGTATTTCTCTTTCCATGATTTAGTATCTATGTGTGACACACATGTATGTGTTAGTGTATGATGGACTGTGTGATACTTTGTAAACTGAACTTATTCTTAATAGTCATGGGTCACTTTTTTTCATGATTTTCAAAATTCTTTTTTTTTAAAGATTTTATTTATTTATTTGACAGAGAGAGAGATCACAAGTAGGCAGAGAGGCAGGCAGAGAGAGGGGAGGAAGCAGGCTCCCAACCAAGCAGAGAGCCCAATGCGGGGCTCAATCCCAGGACTCTGAGATCATGACCTGAGCCGAAGGCACAGGCTTAACCCACTGAGCCACCCAGGTGTCCCTCAAAATTCTTTAATTAGAGGGTCAAATAACATATTTTCTGGTCCTTAAAATATATTGCTAAACTGCTTTCCATCGAGGTTACATTGTTTATATTTCCACACATTATGCATTGTGTCCATTTCTCCACATCTTTGCTTCCAAAGGGTATCATAATTTTTAAAACCTTACCCACATAAATGACCAAAATTGTTCCCATTAGCAATTTTAAAGGCGGACATGTGATTAGTAGAGAGCTTTATTGTTTTTCATCTAATTGTTGTGTTTTTATTTTTTCATATTTTAGAACAAATTTACTTTTCTTGTCAATTTTTATATTAGTGTATTCTTGTTTTCTTGTGAATTTGTAGGTTCTCTTTATATATAAAATAGAGTATGCAAATAATAGCAAGGAAATCTATAAAGCCAAAGCAGTTAGAAATAAAAGCAAAAAGTACCAAAGTCTCAACCAGAGTGCCTGTATTCAATGTGCCCCACTAAGTCCTTAATGTGAGTTTGAATATTATACCTAATGAGGTCCATTTTTTTTTTCTTTGTTCCTCCTTCAGAACCATCAGGTAATTGGTATACCAGATTTCTGTTGCCTGATCACAGTATCCAATTTTCTTTTCCTTTTGGTTTTCTTTTTTTTTTTCTCTTTCTTCTTCACCTTCATCTTATTTTATTGTTATATTCTTAACCAGTAACTTTTTAAAAAAATAATCTCGGCACCCAATGTGGGGTTCAGACTCACAACCCTGAGATCAAGAGTCTCATGCTCTACTGACTGAGCCAGCCTGGCAGCCCTTTGTCTTCATTTTAAAACATCCTTTCAGCCTTGTCTTGTACCTCATTTGAGTTTTTTCGCAGTTGGTCCTTTTCTTTGAGGTGTCTAATTCTGTTTATAATGATGTTATACTACTATTTGTATTATTATTTTCTTCCTTTTTTTTAAACTCTCCTTCTTTTCACTGTCCTAGCTTATTTCTTTTTGTATCTTGATTTATAAAAACCATTTTGATTTCACTTCTCTAGATGCCACGAAATGTTATCTGAAAGTGTTTCTGCTTCCCATAGGAATTTATATCTCTTCTTCTGTCCTTCTCATGCTGTCTCTCTCCTTCTACGTTGTAGGATATTTTGAAGTTCTCCTTTGTTGATGGCATTTATCCCCAAATAAAGTCAGCTATTTTCTTGTGACTTAGGCAAAGATAGTGTGATCCTGACCTTGTTTGGGAGATCCCTTTTTTTTTTTTTTTTTGACTGAGAGAATTTTTATTTCTATTTGAAAGAAGTATTTTTTACTGTTTTACTCTTTTGGGCAAGGACACTGTTGCTTGGAAATCCAGACATACTAAAGAAGCTTTCCTTGTTTAGTGTAGATTTTTTTTTATTATTGTCATTATTTTTTTATTTCTTTTTAGCGTAACAGTATTCATTGTTTTTTTCTTTTTTTAAAATTTCTTTTCAGCATAACAGAATTCATAGTTTTTGCACCACACCCAGTGCTCCATGCAATGCGTGCCCTTCATATTACCCATCACCTGGCTCCCCCAACCTCCCACCACCCGCCCCTTCAAAACCCTCAGGTTGTTTTTCAGAGTCCATAGTCTCCCATGGCTCATCTCCCCCTCCAATTTCCCTCAACTCCCTTCTCCTTTCCATCTGCCCATATCCTCCGTGTTATTTTTATGTTTGGTAGATCCTTTTAAGTCATCTTCTTACAGCATAAGTTAAAGCATCAGTTGATGGTCATATGATGCAGACTGCTGCTATCAATCCATTGCTCATGCATCTGAGAAGTACTGGAGGCAGGAAGTTCATCTCCATCCAGAAATGGCAGCATACAAGGCTAGTCTTCCCAGATGTGGACTTTTGTTCAGGCCCAACTTCTCCAAATATTGATTTAGTTGTATCTGATCTCTCTCTGCTATTGCTACCAGCCACATGGTTAGTGTTACTGATCCATCAAGGAAGGGCCAGTAAGTCTAGGAAATGAATGCCTCATCATGGAGATAAGCAGCTCTATTAGTGAGAAACTGAGTTGAGGTAAATGTCAGGAGCCCAGAGAATGAGGTTTGATTTATGCACAGATGCTCTCAACTTTCTCCCAGGTGCCTCTGCATGCTGTTAGACTCTGGTCATCAAGAGTTCCCACAAGAATGGCATCTCCTGCCACAGTCCTCCATCCCTGGTGATTGCACTGACTTCTTTTCTCATCTTTGAGCTCTTCATGCTTTGTCTTTTGCTGCAGTATCTCTTCATATAGTTGCTTTTCTTGTTGAGGTTATTGGTTGTTTTTTTCACCTGTTCACTCAGTTGAGGATGGAGGCAACAAATGTAGGTGGCATTGTCACTTTGTTTCCTTGTCAATCTTATAGTTCCTTTGGATGCTAACAGTTCCATTAGTAGGATCTTAGTCTGAAGATCCTATGGATAAGAGCCCTTAGTTCATGTTTTAAGGTACAGAAGACCTTTTCTCCTCTAGGGAAGGTCTGTTCATCCAACAGATGTTCTCCTGCAATGACTCTGGGGATCTCTGATGGACCAGGGGACTCACTCTGAAGAGGGCTATAATGGACAGCCCCACAGTGTCTGTCTCCTTCCCTTAAAAGGAATCCAGATATTAATCCAAACTTATCAGTACTTCAGAGTCAGGGCTCTCCCAGATCTCCATCCTCAGCACATTATCCACCCCCATTCCAGACACTAGTGTTCTTCCCATCCTTTTTTAACCTTAGAGACTTCCATGTGAAATCTGAATTGTCTTGAGCACCAAAGAATGTCAGAAGGAGAAACATTCCCCTCACTTTTCACTCAGCTGGCTCTTTCTCATTCTTAAGATCTGCTCGGAAATATCACCCCATTGGAGAGAAGTCCTCTTATCACCCTTTCTAAGATTACCCTTCCACCTTGTTATCAAACACAACACCTTGTTTTTGTCTTTATGGCATCTATCACAATTTGCAGGCACAGGTATCCTATGGTCCCTGATTTGTTCCTATTCTAATTCCTGATGCCAAAACTCAAAACCCAAATACATGTGAAAAATTTCCAGATATGTCATTTGCATCTAAACATTCCCATCTCACTATTCAAAGGGTAGAAGCTAATTATATTCAGATAAAGTAATATGTCTCACTAAAAAACTCCTGCATAAGATAGATTTGATATACAAGATACTCGTAGATAACTGTTTTATTTACTTTTTAATTCTATTGCTCCACTGTGAGGGCAGGATCTATTTCATTTACTCTTGTGTATCCAGTGCTTTGCAAAATAAATGCATGAATACATGGATTAATGAATGATACTTGCCCAGCATACACTTTTTCTGCCATTGTACCTTTTCTCAGAAATTTTCCTCATGTAACCAACATTTGTGCTTACTGGCCTTCATTTACGGTGTATTGATTTATTGATTTTAGTTTTGGTCACTTTGGTTTCTAAATGGATGTATTGACATAGAAACTGATAGGCATATGGATAGAGAGAAGTTCCTGGTTTCAGGATAAATTTAATGCACATTTATGTGAGCATTACCCATTTTTATGGTTAAAGCATGCTGCAGGGAGAACAGGAACTGGGGAGGACAGTGCTGAAGCAAATTCTTTTTACCCACCTTTTGGAGGACTGTTTTCTCTGCTTCCAAGTTTTGATGCATGTGATATCTTGCTCAGCTTTCTCCTCCTACTCATCAATATTTCATTTAGTAGAAATTTCCCTGGAATTTAGCATATGGTCTTCTCTTAAATTTGTGATGTCACCAGAGTCTGGCTTTTTGTTTGTCAGAGTGAACTAGAAAGGAAGCACCTAAAGCAGAGAGAACAGGCACATCTAGTCAGCCATCATGGCAGTCCCAAATCCCAACACTGAGGCCAGGATTTCATTGGGTCGGGCATGTCTTTAATTGTGACCTGAAAATTATGTGTCTTTTCTTATTATTCAGTTGAACTTAAATATTATTTCCTAGAGCAAGAGTGAAAGAGGATATGACATGATTCACTGCCAAGGGACACAGTCTGACCATCTAACCACACAGATCAGAACTGACTTTCTATGGTGTGAAGGTCGAAATGCAGAGGGAGCTTCCACACAGCTGCAGAAAAGGGAATGCAGGCCAGCTGGCTTGTCCCAAGGACCCAGAAAGAGGCCAATTGTTTTCCCTCATTAAAGTTTCTGGACACAGAAGTCAATTGGGGGTTTTCTTAGAAAAGACTGTTAGGTAGAAAAAAAAAACCCAGACTTTTAGATCTCAGCAGGGAATGAGTAGAGTCATACTGGAGAGTAGACTAAGCCCTGAGGGAACAGGACTCCTAGGGATCTTTGTAGTCATGAAATGGTGTTCTGGAGTTATATCCAGGCCCCAAAGCCCAAAAGCCATTCAAGCAGAAAGGCCAACTGTGAAAGCAAATGGCTTTCATTTGGGTAAGCACACATTGTAGAGAAGTGTTGGGTGGAACTCACTAGATGCTTTTCCAAATAGCAGTGGTGATGGAATGAGGCAGGTCTGCAAATCTCCTCGTGTGACTTGATGTGGGACAAAGGACTGTGTTACAAAGATTGGAAAATCTGGGGGCCATGGAGGCTTTCCAAGAAATATTACAACACAACTAGAAGCTGAGCAGTAAGTCAGCCTCAGGAGAGAGAAGAGAAAAAAAAAAGATCGTGGATTGGTATCTACTTAATCATGAGCAATTTTGAGAATTTTATGGTTCCCAGAAGATAATCTAAAGCAGTGTAGTCAGAATGTGCAAGTTTGGCTGTATAAAGGTCACCTGAGAAGAGCTTTTAAAAAATACAGATCTCTGGGTTTCATCCAGACTAATTGTGTCAGGGATTGGTTTACACTTCTTTGCATTTTCCCACCATTTTCCAACGTATCTTCTTACTACAGCTTTCACCATTTGACTCCCCTCCTTAAAAGCTTATCATGATGATTTCCTTTAAGGCCATGATGCGATAAAATGGACTAGACTTATGCTTTACTGTAAACAGCTAAAAACCACAACAGAATATATGAAATAACTATTTCTAGATGTCAGATAACAGGTGTCAAAGAGCTATCCCTCTGGGAAACAAAACAGATGAGCCGAGCCTTAATCAAAGTCGTGGCTTCTTGCTGGCACCCACACACTCTGGATGGTGGTACAGAGGAGTGACCCCAAGCCCAGCATAGCTGTCTTGTTGAGGTGCATTGAGTTCAGTTCTGTGAAACTGAGGGAACTGGAAATTGTGCAACTGAGTTTAGGGTAGGAGGGAGCTAGACAGAAAAATAATCCCAGAAATGTCCACAGAGTTTCCCCCTTGGGCCTGCATATTGAGCCACCCATGCATAAGTTGAAATTCTATGAGCCCAGGCAAAGAAGGACCAGGATGCTACAAGATGAGCCATTCCAGGCTCACACAGAGTTGGTATATATTGCAGATCCTAAACCAAAAGTGACAGACCTTGGTAATCCTTCAGCCATTCAGTAGAGACCTCAGATGAATCACATTTTAACAGCAGGATTAAATTATCCCTAGAGTAAAAGCTACTCTAGACCCAACCTAGCAAAGCTTAAACATAATTCTCAAAATATTCCAGCTATTGGGTAACTTAATCATTTTCCAGGAAAAAATGTCCAACATTCTGTTAAGAAAAAGTTCCAATTCTTAAACATATAATATTTGGAATGCTCAATATGTAATAACAAATTACAATACATAAAAAAAAGAAAACCAGGAAAAAGTGAACCATAACAAGGAGAAAAGTCAATATTTGATAAATTATTTAATAGTAAAATATCTAATCTGATTTCTAGTTCTTCTGAGGTTAAATCTGATAATTTATGTGTTTTTTAAAATAATGAATAAAAAATCATAATCTCCCAATTTAGATTAAAAAAAACTTATTGAAGTATAATTAAATACAATATTATATTAGTTTCAGGTGTACCATATAATGATTCAGCAATTCTGTACATTCTTCAGTGCTCATCACTATAAATGTGCCTTAATCCCCTTATCTCTGTATCTTTATGCTTTTCTAGGAATTTTTTCTACATTTCAAATGACTACTAAATGTTTTACATATTTCATTTAGGCTTTTTTTTCAATTTCCTCAGTATCTTAGATGCTTTCTTCTATTTATTCTTAATATTGCCCAACTTTGTGTTTATTCTTGTCCAATCTAACCAGAGATTTTAATTATTTAAAAAGGAAAATTGTTTTGTTGCTTACCTCAATTCTTTTCCTTATTTAATTTCTGTACTTTTTTCTTTCTTTCAACTTTTATCTGTGTTTGCTCTCATTTTTCTCTTACTCTGAATGTCACATTCATATATTTTTTAATCTAGAAAGTGAAATAAAGGTATGACCATAGGGAAATTTTTAAGCCAGTGTGTTCTAGGGACCAGAATTTCAACTCTTTTAGATTTATCCACATAAATGAGTTACTACTCATTTGTTCTGATACTCACCCTGCTTTTTATAGATACATATACAAACCTTTAAACAAATAACACTATCATCATTTCTGGGTATGGCCAGAAAAAAACTGCATCTCGATGGTTCCATATTAGTTCTATAAATGGAGAAAAAATAAATTATTATGACAAGATTTTTCTCTGGTTTGTATTTTCTTCTGATATATAGGCAATCAAAGATTTTTTTCTTTAACCTAGACAATGTTGTTTTTCAGGAAATGGTGCAGGAAATTGGTCTAGTAATTAAATAAGACGGTTTGTGGTTGGCATAAAACTTTCTTTTCACAAAGTGGTATGAATAGTTGTGAAAGCACTCTCTTATTGGGGAAATCATCTCCTTAAAATACCTTAGAATATGTCCTAATCCTTGAAGAGCTTTATGACTTCTGAATACTTAAAACATTATGTTTTGGTAGTTGAATAGACAGATCCTTCGTCCAGCTGATGGTAGAATGCAGGGAGACAGGAAGAGGAAGTTGTGCATCTAGCTAGTGTCTGGATCCATTTCTGTGGCAAAGTTCAGCCACAGGTGTTTGGAGGCTGCCACAAGTTCCAAATACTTTGGAAAAGGTTGGCTGCCAAATTAGAACTGAAAATGAACACCTGTAAGGAGGCAGAGACAGGTAGGATTTATTCAACTCTCAAGTTTGCCGTTATATAAACAGTGTCCTGGCCAAAATACCCACGTGCTAGCTGCATGTACAAGAATCTTAATACTTCATTCTTGTAGTGCTTGGTTTCTTAACATGATTACTCTTGATGATGTATTAAATACTGTAAAATGAAGGGCATAATCTACATGCTGCTGATCTCAAAAGTTAGAATTTTCCATAAGAAGATAAAACATGGTAGATCGAGATCTTGTAAAGCTGCATGACTCACTAAGAAGATATGGATTTTGAGGGTTATCTAGATAATACTAGTGTTTTTATCTCTGTCTGCCAAATCACCCTCTTTCTATATTTCAGTTTTCTCACCTCTAAAATGGAAGTAAAGTTTTTTCAGTTTGACAAATTGATGCAAAAACTGCTTTGCAAATGTCATGCAAATATTAGCTAAGGGAAACAGATAATTTTCAAGAGTATATTACTCCTCAACAACGTATGTTTTTGGTTAAGTGGTAGTGATGACTCAAAGCCAAAATCTTGCAGAAAACTTTTTTTTTTTATTTTGCTGTGCTAATTTTTCAATAAATTTTTCTCTATGCAATAAAACTCTCTTCCTTTGTTCTGTATCATCTTTTCTCATTGTATCTTTTCTTCCTCTTCTTAAAAAAAGACTTATTTATTTATTTTAGAGAGAGAGAGTGTGTGCTCATGGGGGGAGGGGCAGATGGAGATGGGGATTGCAAGAAGACTCCCCACTTAGTACAGAGCCCAACACGCAGCTCGATCTCATGACTCTGATATCATGACCTGAGCTGAAATCAAGAGTCGGATGCTTAACTGATTGAGCCATGCCGGCACTGCATGTATGCCCTTCCTCTTAAAGTCCTCTCCATCATACAGAGGTTCTTGTTAAAGTATCTGTGCCTCACTTAGGGATGCCAGGAAAATCAGTCACGGATGTTTCATTGACTAAGACCAAAGATAAGATACTCAGCAATTCTATATTCACCCAAATTTCTGCTTGCCTTTTGCCAATCTTTCTTCTGAAACACCACATTTGTGATTTGGTTTTGTCTTCACATTCAATTCAAACAGCACTCATCACACTAGTAAACTTAGCTTACAAGCCGATGATGTCAAAATAGGACCATGGTGTTGACACCCGCTTCATATTTTTCATCCAGCAAACAGAATATCCTCAAATTGTTTTCCTAATCAAAGCAGCTGTCCTAAGTAGAAGCTTGGACATTATGATCTTTCCAGGTCAAACATTTTTTATATGACTTTCAATGGCAATATTTGATTCCTTTTTTTAAAATTATGGAATGTAGAATAAATACCATAAGAGAGCAAGATATTCTGAGAGATCTTGATGTGCTACTGATAACCAGATGGTATTTTTTCCCCCAAGCATCCCATAATTTTGTACTTTCACAAATTGCATTTTTATAAAATGATGAAAAGCTTACATTCCAGTGTTTTCTTCTATCAAGATATCAATTAGCCAACTAAAAGTTCAGATTTCAATCTTAAGGTCACAAGATATTTTCTTTTAAACAGTCTTGGAATAATGTATTTTGGCTTCAAGTCACATCCTGTGGTCAGAGCATGGGTGAACATGCCACTTTTCATTGCCAGGAAGGACATTGATTACTATTCCAGTTCGAACAGTGATGTCAGTGATGTCCTTTAGTGGACATCTGCATGCTGTAGCTTATAGTCATGCATCTCAAACTGTAGTCCAAATTCCAACCATCTCAGCATCAGCTGAGAGCTTGTCGGAAATGCAGGTGGCAAAGTCCCATCCTTAGCCCCCTGAACCAGAATTTGCATGTTAACAAGATCCCAAGGACTGTTACACACATTCCAGTCTGACACCTACTTACTTGGAGGACTTGTTTCCAAAGGAGACACCACAGGAAATTCTCAGAAATGCATTATAACAGTTAAGTTAGGAGATATATGGTGATGTAAAAACAAAACAAAACACTGAATATGTGTTTTTCAGATAAGGTGACTCACTTTTAACCCCAAGAGTCCAAATTTCATATCTCCAGTTGGGTAAACAACCATGGATATATACTAATTAAGTATTTCCTAACTCGAATCTTAGATAAAACTTCCTAATTATTTACTTTTTCAAAAAAGGAGGCTGTGACAAACTTGAAAGAATAATATGATAGAAATGGAATTTATTCATTAACCAGTAAAATTTTTTGGAGCTTTTATTGTGTGCCATGTCTAATGTTAAGCACTGAAAATGAAAAGATGAATTAAATATGGACCTTGTGCATATTAAGCTCATAGTTTAGTTAACAAGTCAAAAAAGAAACAGATAGGGCACCTGGGTGGCTCGGTCTGTTGAGCATCTGTCTTCAGCTCAGGTCATGATCCCAGGGTCCTGGGATCAAGTCCTGCATCGGGCTCTCTGCTCAGTGGGGAGTCTGCTTCTCCCTCTCCCTCTGCCCCTTACCATTCCATTCATGCTCTCTCTCTCTCTCTCAAATAAATAAATAAAATCTTTTTAAAAAAGGAAGCAAACAGATAATTAAAATATCACAAATGTGCTTCTAAAGAGAATCACATGTTATTAATATGGGGTGATGTAGGAGGGGCACTTACATAGGGTCACATTGAGATGGGGAGCTTGTTTGGAGTGATCCACAAGAATAGGAGTTTTCAGGATCCACAGTGAAGACCACAAGGGCTTTAGAACTGCGGTGATTTTATTCAATTGATTAATTATTATTTATTTTTTTTTTAAGAGAAAGAGCAGAGAGGAGAGGCAGAAGGAGAGGCAGAGAGAGAATACTAAACAGGCTCCATGATCAGTGTGGAGCCCAACCTTGGGCTCAATCCCACAGCCCCAAGATTATGACCTGAGCTAAAAGTCAAAAGTTGGATGCTTAACTGAGCCAGCTAGGCACTGAAAATTTTTGAATAAAGACACATCTTTTGTTAAGTAGTGATTTGTCTGGAGACAAAGGCATAGTGTGTTTTCAAAAAAGTTGCCCCAGAATATCAAAGTATAATTGCCATATATTGAATTTGGTGCAGTTATAAAAATATTTTATGGGTCTCAGTCTAGACAATTGGGAAGAAGGGAGGTGATTTTCTATGCAAAGAGAACACCTTAGTTAAAGGCAATGGTTTTGAGAGAATATTCATTCATTATTTCATTCGTTGAATTAACACAACGTTATTGATTGAGTTCCTACACATTAGACATAGACAATCATCAGCAAAATAGTGTCTACTTTCATGAAGCTAATAGTAGGAGAGATGCACAGTACATTAGTGAATATACAGCATGAAAGCTGGTAACTTGTGCTACAAATGTTTAAAAGGTCAAGGTAGCACAGTCATGGAGGAAGCAGCACTATTTTTTGAATGGGCGTCAGAGAAGGCCTCTAGAGAGGCAGTGACCTTGGAGATGAGATGGAAGGGAGGGGCAGGACATAGAGAAATCCATAGATAGAGCCAAGGCTCCTGAACTTGAGGTATTACAAAATGGCCTGGAATGAAGTCATCAAGGTGGAGGGGGGCTGGGTGAGAGAACAAGGGTGTGATGGGGGGTGGGAGCTGAGGTTTGCATCACAAAGGGCCTGGCTGGTCATGGTAAAGACATCAAATATTTCTCTGAATGAGACAGGCACCCAAGGGATGGTTTGAGCAAAGGAATAAAATATGTCAGGTTCTAAAAGGATAACTGATTGCTGTGTGAGGAACAGAATGTGGAGGGGCACATATGCAAGCACCAAGACTCATGTGTGGTACAAATAGGGGATGGAATTATACACCCCCCAGTGCCATGGTATAGTCGCATATGAGGTTCATTGGGAGGAAACATGGGCAGGGAGACATCAGAGTGCATGGTCTTGGGCTTCTTACTGCTCTGCAGAGAGGCCGGCTGAGGTGGAATATAGTTAGATCCATCATGAAAAGGAATCCAATAGAATGGTTCATGTCCTGTATTGCTCTACATATTTATAGGCTGAAAGAGAGTGGCCATTTCTAGCTAATTGTGTAGCAATGAGAGTTTCCTGGATAATTAAATAGCCTGTTAGAAAAGCCAATTCTTTGGGGGCTCCTGGGTGGCTCAGTCAGTTAAGCACCTCACTCTTGATTATAGTTCAGGTCATGATCTCAGGGTCTTGAGATTAAACCCTGCATCTGTCTCATGACTGGAGCCTGCTTAAGATTCTCTCCTCTTCTCCCTCTGCCTCTTCCCCAAGGAAGCACTGCCTGTGCATGTGTGTTTTATCTCTACAAAAGAAAAAAAAAAGTTGATTCTTTGGAGCTGTTTCTGGAATCATCCTATTTTTGCACTGAATTAACTCTGACCTGCTACTAAAACAGGAGAAATGTGCCTCCAGAACTATTTGTGTCTCTCCTCAACTAGACTGAGTAGACTGTATATCCCATCCTGAACAGGTTGTGATTAAATCTCCAGCTTAATAATCCCCATGGTCATTTCTTATATGCACAAATGGTTATAAATCTGGATTGTCACAAAAGGGTTTTGAGGAGATTGTAGTGAGACAAGGAAATTCCCTGATAAGTACATGATAGTCATGAGTTTCACCTTCCTCTGGAATGAGGAAGTGTGGAGGGCTGTAAAGTCTTGCAGTGACAGATAGAAATGTGTGTGGGTTAGAGCAGTCAAATCATTCTAGGAGGTAAGGTAGGGCAGTTGTCCATAAGTCCACCTCCTTATGATGTCAACAGATGTCTGCCTAGACTAGATAGAGAGGTGTTATTGTTCTTAAATTAATCTAAATACTTAATACAAAGAGATATTAATTTGATTTGTAAATTTTCTCTTCAAAGTGCTTAGCAAGCTCCTGTGCTCACTCCTAGGAGTGAGTCTGTCAGCTCAGGTCTAAGACCTTTAACAAAGAAGGAAGTAGTGATAGGGATATAACCGCCTTATTGAGCCAAAATATTCCTGGAGTGTGACAGTCAATCAGTTTCATTTTTTTTCCTTAAACTTTTTTTTTTCCCTAAACTTTTTTTTTTTTCCTAAGCCCCACAAAGAGATGAACAAATTGACAGAGATCAGGACCTTCTGGAACCTATAGTCTATGTAAAATTCTGAATTCTTACAAGAGTTTATAAAATCCTAAATTAGGTAATCAAATCTGATCTTGACCAAGTTTAAAGGTATGAAACCAGTGAAGCTGGCCATCAACTTCATTCATGTCTCCATCTATGTCTTTTATACACAAATCCAATGATTCATCCAGAATATTTGAGAAGGTGTTGTCCGATGAAAGAGGTGTGTTTAGGTGGAAGAAGTGGAAGTAAGGGATAAGACTAGGTTTAAGAGCAGAAAGAGATCAAGGTGCAAATCAGGGGGAGGAGGGAGTTGAGAGAGAGTTTCCAGGGGGGAACCCAATCTGAAACTGAGTCAGGGGAGAGAGAGGATAGTTTCAGTTTCAATTTCAGATCCTCCATATCTTTGTTAGGCTTTTCTAAGAAGAATTTAAGAGAAGAAATTTTTAAATATCCATTTCTTTCAGAGGCCTCTTATGCCAGTCTAAATTATTTACCATTGAACATTTGGAATATTTGAGCCCTTAGATTCTAAGGTAACACATAAATAGTTTAACTAATTTATATCTCAACTCACCCGGAGTGGCTACTGACAATCAAAATTGTCCCCAGTAATTGTCAGAGATTACAAATCTGGATACATCTGGAGGTTTGTTGAGTGACTGGAGTTGTCTATATTCAAATGTTGAAAACAAGTAAGAGGAAAATCATTGGGCCCTGAGGATCTTGGCAAGTGCCTGCACACCCAATTAGTAAGAGCCTCGAGTAGCGCAGGGGATCAAAACAAATATTTTTCAGCAAAAACTATTAAGAGAAAAAATAAAACCTTAGATGACACGTCAACACAGGAAAATAGAGCACTTGTCTATTGAGAATAAGACATAAGCAGTTTCCATATCTCTGGTGTTCCAAGGAGAGGAATCATCAAGGAAACTCCCCTGTACTCTGTCCTTATCAAGGGGCCTGAGCTGACAACAGCAGATCCAGTCCTAGTCTTCTCAGGGCACCCAAACCTGTGGAATAGAATAAACCAGTGCAGTGATAATCGTAAGCCTTTATGTGGAATGCCAGCCATAAGAGAAGTCCGAAGGAGTGTTCTACCTTAGGGAAGAAGGGCAGAATTTAGAAGTACAGGAATTGGGGTCAGCTAGTTTTGGAAAGAGTTGCCCAAACTTCTTGGAAGAGGGAGAAATTGTTCTTATGGAACTTATGTAAATTGGGCATTGGAGTTCACCAAGAAGAGTGGTACTATAGACTGAATTCCCTCCCAGATTCACAAGTTGAAATCTAATCCACAATGGGTATTAGGAGGTGGGGGGTGCTTGGATCATGAGGGTAGAGCTCTCGTGAATGGGATTAGTCCCTTAAACAAGAGACCCCTCACCCCTTTAGCCATGTGAACACATAGCGGGAAGACTGTCACCTATGAACTGGGAAATAGTCCTTACCAAGATACTAAATCTGCAGGTGTCATGACCTTGGACTTCCCATCTTCCAGAACTGTGAGAAATAAATTTCTGTTGTCTATAAGCCATCTATTCTGTTGTATTCAGTTACAGCAGCCAGAGTTAAGAAGGAAGTAGGGGTGAGGAGGAAAAACTATAGGGTCTTAGTTCAAGTGTAAGAAGGAACAGGTACATGTTGTGATGAGCCCTGGGTGTTATAGGCAATGAATGAATTGTTGAACACCACATCAAAAACTAATTATGTACTATGTGTTGGCTAACCGAACATAATTAAAAAAAAAGGGGCGGATAGGGAGGAGCAGCTGTGGAGGTGAAGGACATGTGAGGGCCTCAGTGGAACATTTCCAGTTCTTCCAGATTTCTTACACTTAAAAAAATTCAAATTGTTATACAGCATTCTATCAAACCTTCAAAGATCAGATAACGCCGGTACAGTAAACTATTTGAACGCATAGGAAAAGAAAAATCATTTTTTTTGTACAGAGACTAAAACATAGATATGCAAACATGGTAAAGATTGCACAGAGGACAAATCCTATCTGTCTAAGCTAATCTAATATAAATACATATGGTTTATTTACTTGACAACTTTTTAGACAAAATATAATAATGCAATCTGGGATTTGGAAAATGTAGACTTTTAGTTATGACACTAAGAGCAAAGGAGATGGTTCAAGATTTTATTCTTAAGTAATCTCTACACCCAGCGTGGGGCCTGAACTTACAACCCTGAGATCAAGAGTTGCGTGCTCTTCTGACAGAGCCAGCCAGGCACCCCAGCAGATGGTTAAATGGAATTACATTACTGTCAGGTGTTTTCATCACTTGTGAGTCACACATTTTATGCATATCGTAATCTCTAAAAAAAGCATGGAAAATCACATGACTAGATAAAAC
This sequence comes from Mellivora capensis, assembly GCA_004024625.1. NCBI lineage: Eukaryota > Metazoa > Chordata > Mammalia > Carnivora > Mustelidae > Mellivora > Mellivora capensis. The sequence continues at coordinate 68,484 of PISX010005411.1, read as the reverse complement.
TAAAACATGTATAGACAACATAAAAGGACATATTAAAATAATGGCTCTATTCACCTAAAAGAAGGCATCAAAGATGGAACAGGGAGATAAAGACCAGGTAACCTAAATACAACTGTAAGTGCTTAAACAATACGAGTAAATACAAAAGATTTTTCAGTATGGAAAAAAAAAAATCCAAATGCGAGTGGTTTACAAGAAAGCCACATTTAAATGCAGCAGCACAGAAAAGCTAAAAGTAAAAAGTTAAGAGAGATACCATGGAAACACTCAACATAATAAAGCTGACATGGGTATATGGTATTAGTAGGTCATGTGCCTCTAGGACGTATGCTGGAGAAAAGGAGGGGTACTTCACAGTGGCAGAAATGTGAAATCAGCAATAGGGTATAATGTTAATAATGTAGATGGCAACATAACTTCAAAATATATGAAGCAAAAATAAATGAAAATAAATGGACAAATATACAAATCCACAAATGTAATTGGAGATTTTCCTACTTTTTTATCAATATCAAATAGAATTAGTTGATAAGGAATTAGTAGAGATATGAAATATTGGAACAACACTATCAAACAACTTTATCTAAATGACAAGGATGTAATGCCATAACCATAATTCCAGAATTCTTTTCCAGTGCACAAAAAACCGATATATTCTATAAACTGGTCCATACAACAATCCTTATTAATTACCAAGGCATCAAAATCAAACAGAGAATGTTATTGTATCACAGTGCAAATAAATTAGAAAGCGATTTAACAGAAATTAACATGAAAATTCTAAAATATTTGAAAATTAAACAAAACATTCCTAGATAACATAAAGATTTAAAAAAAGCAAGTTAAAATACCTAAACTAGGAGTTAAAATAAAATACCATGCATCAAAGGTGGATAACAATAAGGAAAAAATCCAAAAAATAAAAGAGTTGGTTCTTAGAAAATCTAGCAACACTGATCAATGCCTCAGTAGTTTGATTAAGAAATGGAAAACAGGAATTAGAGTATCAATAGTAAAATGGGAAACATTATAACATAATCTATAAGCAATGAAAGGACACAAAATTGTTTAAAACTTATGCCAATAAGCACAACTTTGATGAAGTAGGCAAATAAATTCCTTGAAAAACTCAGATTACCAAAACTAATAGAAGAAAACATAGGAAATCTGAATGGTCAGTATCTATCAAAGAAATTATAGCCATAGTTTAAAAACCTTCCCCAAAGTAAACTCCAAGCTCCAATGGCTTCACTTGTGAATTCTATCAAACATTCAGGTAAAAAATAATACCAATCTTATATCAACCTTAAAAGAAAACAATAATATATTCATTTGTCTTCAACAAAATTTAAAGGTCACACTCATTAAGAGACACAAATAAAATGAGCAGGCATGCGTCCGACTGCAGAATGTTCTTAATGGTACATCAACCTGACGGAGGACTGGCATCCTGAATTTTCATGGAACACCTGTGACACAGCTGACAGAGTTCACCTGCGTATGAAGTCTTCCTGTGGCAAGATTTTCAGCAGCTTCTTACAGAGTTAAACATGTCTTTACCACGCAAATAAAAAATTCCATTTCTATGTATTTATGAGAGAAAAATGAGTACATAGCCACACGTACACAAAAATTGTGTACAGGATTGTTCATAACATCATTAAAAGAAAAGTCCCAAATTGGGAGCAAACCAAATGTCCAGAAAGAGAACAGATACCCAAATGGTCACCTATTCATAGAATGAAATCCAACTCAGGAATAGAAAGGAATGCCTTACTGACATACAGAACAGCAAGGATGAAACACGAGCCTCCGCATTAAGCCTAAAAAGCCTGACACGTGGAAGTAAATAGTGCAAGAGTCCATTTATTTGACGTCTAGAAACAGACAAGTCTATTCTCTGGTGCTAGAAAACACTACAGTGACAGCCCAGGGCAAGGCAGGGGTTACTGGCAAAGGAGTAGAGAACTTCCTGGGTTGATGGAAGTGTCCATTGCCTTGTTTCGGTTGGTGGTTGCTAATTTTTACACAATTGTCAAAAGTCGTCTGGCCGAATGCTCAAGAACAAATCATTTTCCTTTATGTAGATTAAACCCCGATGAAGAAAACTAGTTTCCTTTTGCCTGATATGGAATCCATGTCCCCTTCTTCAACTTCCTTCCCACATTCACCAGTAGAATTACAAAATGGAGAGATAGATAGATAGAAAGATGATAGACCAATAACAATGATATAATCCATGTGCGGAATACAGAGTTGTCAAACTTCTATGTTTGTATTGCAGCTAATATATTCTGAGAATTTATAATTTTACTCCCTTTACATAGTGAGATGTAAACTGTGAATCGTCCCAATAGCCCCCTCCAAAGACTGCCTCTGAGGTAAAGCCCAGTGAGGTTGCATGTCACTTCCCGAAGGGCCACGTCCGAAAACCGTAGCTGGAATGCAGGCAGGGGTATCACACACAGGTTCTGTCCACTGACACGGACTCCAGTGAGAGTCTGTGTTTGAGGTGGTCATTTTAAGTTCTGAAAGACTGGCACAAGCGGGGCCTTCATTTGAAGACTCCAGGAAGAAGGGGAAATGTTATGAGGAAGTAAGTCTATTTCTTTTCTCATTTACTCTGCTGTTTTTTAGTTTTTCCTTCCCTGAAATGTTATCACCAAACCTCAAGGAGGAGCTATCATCACACAGTTTCTCACTGACCCTTCTGTTTTGTGAACAAAAACAACAGAACACTTTCCTTGTAAGCTGCTTCTTTCTTTGATTCATTCCTCAAATTACACTAATTATTTCATTGACCAGATAGGTCAGTGGTCAGTGAATCACACAAAACACATTTTCTACCATGACCTGGTACTAATTTTCTCTCCCCTCATACAAAAACTTCTTGGCTCTATGAGGAACTTTGCTATGATCTATACCATCTTAACTCCTTTTTAAAAAATGATATGACATTAAATTGTTTTCCATTTGAACAACATGCTCTACAGCTTTACTATCCAATATGGCACCCAGTAGTCAAACATGGCTACTGACATTTAAATTTAAGTTCATTACAATTAAATAAAACTAAAAATTAAATAAAAACTAAAAGTTCTCTGGCAGCCCTGTGTGCATCCAAAGTCTCAGTGGCCACATGTGGCTAGTAGTTCCTGTGTTAGAAAGGTATACGTAGTACATTTTTGTTATCATAGAAATTCCTATCCAAGAGTTCTCCTCTAAATAACTTTAGTTTATGTGTTCACTTTTGAAGGATAAGACAGAACATATTGATCATAATGATAATTCAGACAGAAAGCAAAGTCCCTGACTGGAGAATCATTTTTCCTATGTTGCACTTAGGAACTCTAGAACTCTGGAACTCTGGGACGATAAACATTTTTGCTGACTGTTAAGATATCCCTATATTTAAAGTTTCGCTATTGTTTATGTTACTGTACACATACAAATGTACATGAAGGAGCATTCTGAGCAGCAGAAGTCAGATTCTGTGGTCAGACAGAGCTTCCTCTATGATTCGATAATGCAGAATTCATGGGCTTGGTGAAGTCTCTTAATAGTAAGACAGAAATGGCTTAAATGTCCAAATTAGTAATTCTTAAAGGGTGAGGTTCTAATACTTTTTTTTAAAGTAAAAGGAGTAGTTATTAAAAAGGTAATGGGGGTGGGGCATCTGTTCTGTTCTCTTTTTTTTTTTTTTGTAAGATTTTTAAAATTTATTTATTTGACAGAGAGAGACATAACAAGTAGAGAGGCACACAGAGGGGGAGGGGGAAGCTTGCACCCTGCTGAGCAGAGAGCCCCATGAGGGGCTCCATCCCAGGACCATGAGATCATGACCTGAGCTGAAGGCACAGGCTTAACCCACTGAGTCACCCAGGCACCCCTGGGGCATCTGTTCTTTTAACAAGCTCCAGATAATTCTTAGCTGCCATGTGGTCTAACCACTACTGATAAGGTGTATTTATGTGTCAGAGTATATTAAAGTGATTTTAAAACAAAATTTCTGTAGTTTTTCATGTTAGAGGAGAATGCTTCTCCCCTATTCCTTATGTTCCCTAAAGGAAAGGAAACTTCTATTCCTTTGGAGGATAATGAATGGGAGGGACATATCTGTTCTTTTTCTTTTTACTTCCTTTCTGTTTCTCCCTATGGGAGGAGGAATGGTTTTTCCGATAGGTCACACTGGAAATTAAAAAAAAAAAAAAATCAGCTCATACATCTCAGCCCTATATGATTTTCTATGGCTCTGCAAGAGGCTGGCCTCTATAGATACAGTTATTTTGGGATGGTCAGTCCAGGAATTTCATAAGAGCATGTCAGGGAACCCTGTTGTGACCAACATACAAGATACATTCTCCAATTCAGCCTTATCAACAATAGGGATCATAACTTCCTCCTCATCCAGTTGGTTCCAAGCCTGACTCTCTCAAGCCCTAACTGACATTGCAGCAGGGGTCCTGAAACAAATCCAGATCATCTGCTTGGAAGGGCAGTATGCTCATAGTTTGTTTATTTTATATCTACCCTTGTGCAGACACACACCACCACCACTTTGATATACCATTGCTTCCTACATACAAAAATGTTTTTCCCTTCCCTACTCCTTGATTAAAGAAATGAGACACTCATTTCATTCATTATGGAAAGAGATGTTTGTCTCTCATCAGCTCTCAGGTGATGGAGTGGGTTTGTCTTGTTGCTTGAGAGTATTTTCCCTATTCTTTTTCTTTTGTAGGAGAATATTTAAAAAATAGTACAAATGTGGGAGGAGTACTGGTAGGTCCATTTGGCCTGTTGGCTTGGAATCCTCTGTCATCAAATGACATCCAAAGGCACTATGGTTATTTTTCTGTGTTCAAATGTATGTTGGCCTTTATAAAGTATGTATTTATTTTTATGAGTAGGATGAAATAGATACAGAGAAGAGAGTGTAAATCAGGTTGCTTTTTTTTTTCCAATCCATTCTGATACCCTGCATCTTTTGATTGGGGCACTTAGCCCATTTACATTCAGGGTAACTATTGAGAGATATGAATTTAGTGCCATTGTATTGCCTGTGAGGTGATTATTACTGTATATTGTCTCTGTTCCTTTCTGGTCTACTACCTTTAGGCTCTCTCTTTGCTTAGAGGACCCTTTTCAATATTTCCTGTAGAGCTGGTTTGGTGTTTACAAATTCTTTTAGTTTCTGTTTGTCCTGGAAGCTTTTTATCTTTCCTTCTATTATCAGTGATAGCCTTTATGGATATAGTATTCTTGGCTGCATGTTTTTCTCGTTTAGTGCTCTGAATATATCATGCCAGTTCTTTCTGGCCTGCCAGGTCTCTGTGGATAAGTCTGCTGCCAATCTAATATTTTTACCATTGTATGTTACAGACTTCTTGTCCCAGGCTGCTTTCAGGATTTTCTCTTTGTCACTAAAACTTGTAAATTTTACTATTAGGTGATGGGGTGTGGACCTATTCTTATTGATTTTGAGGGGGGTTCTCAAAATCCTCCTGGATTTTGGTGCTTGTTCCCTTTGCCATATTAGGGAAAATCTCTACAATAATTATCTCCAATATACCTTCTACTCTCCTCTCTCTTTCTTCTTCTTCTGGAATCCCAATTATTCTAATGTTGTTTCATCTTATAGTATCACTTATTTCTCAAATTCTCCCCTCATGGTCCAGTAGTTATTTGTCTCTCTTTTGCTCAGCTTCTTTATTCTCTGTTGTTTGGTCTTCTATATCACTAATTTTCTCTTCTGCCTCATTTATCCTAGCAGTAAGAGCCTCCATTTTTGATTGCACCTCATTAATAGATTTTTTGATTTGAGCTTGGTTAGATTTTAGTTCTTTTATTTCTCCAGAAAGGGCTTTTATTTCTCTGGACAAGGTTTCTCTAATATCTTCCATGCCTTTTTCGAGCCTGGCTAAAACCTTGAGAATCGTCATTCTGAACTCTAGATCTGACATATTACCAATGTCCATATTGATTAGGTCCCTAGCCTTTGGTACTGCCTCTTGTTCTTTTTTTTGTGGTGAGTTTTTCCATCTTGTCATTTTTTCCACATAATAAATGAAGGAGAGAATAAAATACTAAAAGGGTGGCAAAGACCCCAGGGAAATGTGATTTAACCAAATCAGAAGAGACCCCAAATCATGAGGGGAAGAAAGGGGGTAAAAAGTAGTTCAGAAAAAAAGAAAAAAATTTAAAAAAGAAAAAAATAAAGAAAAAATATAAAAAAGAAAAAATATATATTAGACTGGTGACTAGAACAGAGTCACCCACTTAATTTTGGGAGTATTTTGGTCTCTTAGAAGAAACTACATCCCAAAATTTTAAAGAGTGGAAAAAAATACATTTATATATATATATACAAAATAAGGGTAAACATGATGAAGGGATGGAATATGACTATAAAGATGAAAATTTTTTATTTTTTTAAAATATTTTATTTATTTATTTGACAGACAGAGATCACAAGTAGGCAGAAAGGCAGGTAGAGAGAGGAAGGGAAGCAGGCTTCCTGCTGAGCAGAGAGCCCAATGCGGGGCTCGATTCCAGGACCCTGGGATCATGACCTGAGCCGAAGGCAGAGGCTTTAACCCACTGAGCAACCCAGGTGCCCCAAGATGAAAATTTTTTTTAAAAGTTTCTAAAAAAGGAGTTGATAAGATAAGTTGGTTGGGAGAAAAAAAAGAGAGTGGAGAGAATTTTCTCAGGCTGGAGACTAGTACAAAGCCCTGTGCTAGATTTAGGGTATATTTTGATCTACTAGAAGAAGTTGCATCCCAAATTTTTTTTAGAAGAAAAAACCCAATGTGTATACAAAAAATAAAGTTAGGTACAATGAAGGATAAAATATGACTATAATAATGAAGGTTCAAAAAGATTTTTTTTGAAAGGTATTGTTAAGATAAACTAGTTAAAAAATGTTAAAAGAGGAGAGAGTAAAAGTTGAAAAAATTCAGCATAAGAAAAAAAATAAAATTAAAAAAAGATTAATTAACTTTGCAAGACTAAAGAATCATGGGGAGAGAGCCATGAATTCCATGCTTTGCTTTCTTCTCCTCTGGAATTCCGCTGTTCTCCTTGGCAAGTGAACTTGGTCTTGGCTGGATTTCTTTCTGCTCTTCTGGGGGAGGGGCCTGTTGCAGTGATTCTCAAGTGTCTTTGCCCAAGGTGGAATTGCACTGCCCTTACCAGGGGCCAGGCTATGTAATCCGCTTGGGTTCACTTTCTGGAGCTGTTGTTCCCTGAATGTTCTCCGCAGAGTTCTGGAGGATCAGAATGAAAATGGCCACCTCCCAATCTCCAGCCCAGAGGAGCCAAGAGCTTGGGGCCCCACTCCTCAGTGCGCCCTCAGAGGAAAGCTCTCAATCACTCCAGTCTCCCTGGCCTCTGGCCATGCTCGAGCTCACCCAGCCTGTGACCAAGCATTTCTGTCTCTGGCACACAGCCCCACCTGGAATCTCCAAGCCCAGCAGATCCCTGTGCTCTTCCAGGGGGGGTCTCCCTGGATCTTGTGGGGTCCCAGCTCAAAGAGTAGTGGTCTGACTGTGCCATGGATTACAGCTTAAGGTAACCCCGAGTTGAGAGCTCACTCCTTGGCTCTGTCTCTGTAGCTGGCTTCCCTGCTCTAATACCTGTGAGCTCTGCAACACTTAGACACCCCTGATCCTTCTGTGACTCTGCGGGACCTGAGGCCACGCTGTCCCCATGTGGGCTTTACCCTGTCTTAGCCTCTGGAGCGATGTTTCTCAGTGGAGCAGACTTTTAAAAATTCTGATTTTGTGCTCCATTGCTCTGCCACTTGTGGGGAGCCAGCCCCTCCCCCCACCATCTATCTTCCCATCACTTTGGATTCACTTCTCCGCAGGAGCAACCTTTCAGAAAGTGGTTGATTTTCTTTTTCTAGAATTGCTGCTCTTCTTCTCTTCAATCTCCTGTTGGATTTGTAGGTGTTCGGAATGGTTTGATAAACTATCTAGCTGATCTCCTGCTACCTGATGTCAACTCAACCTGCTACTCCTCTACCATCTTTGATTGGAACCCAGGTTGCTTTGGAAAAAGGAAGAGCCATTATAAGAAGGCAAAAGACTGATGAGCCATTTTTAATCATACACAATAATTACATAGAATGACACTAGGTTTTAAGATGATAGATGAGACAACTGTCTCAAGTTAATAGCCAACTATTCAGCCTCAATTTTTTAATCCTGGAAAGTGAAATGTATGGATGCTTCTGCCAGTTACAAAGTGGTGGCAATGAGTTACAACCACCAAATACCAAAACAAGGAAAGACATCCTATGACCAGGATGTGATGGACAAAGGGGTGGAGAGGGAGGAGTCAGCAAGAACATAGAGGCAAAGAAAGCACAGAAGAGACCTGTATATTGTGTATTAGCTACATTCCTCTTGTGAAATCCAAAGTTGTTTCGATTGCAACCTGTTTAAGTATGAAACAAGTATGCATAAATGAAAACCCAAAGCTGTTTCCACCTGCTAGTAGTAATGAACTTGTGCTGAGTTAGTGAGCACAGACTTGTGTGAAAGACTTCACAGGACCCCACCATCCAGGAGGCCCAGTATTGCCACCATGTGGATACCACCTTTGGAAGAGGATTTCAATTTTAAGAGGGACTAAACCTTATTCCAAAAGAGCACATCTACAGTAAATGAATAAGACCAAAACCAGGAACACTGACTTCTATTCTGAGACCCATGATTGGAGATGTTTATAAGTCAACAGGAGTTCATTTGGAAGAGGGTGGATTGGATGCTAAGGGAATTCAAAATTACATTTTCTCAAGGATCTCAGTGTATTTTCCCTGCAGAGAAGACTCATGAGATATATAAGAGTTGTCTTCAAACATATGAAGAATTGTCAAATGAAACAGACACTAGATTTGTCTTCTCTGGTCCTGGCAAGTAAACTAGTACCTTGTTGGAAATTATAAGGAAGTAGGTTTCAGATCGCATCAAAAACAATTTTTCTGATGGTTAATTCTAGACTCCTTGGAACAGCATTCATCACTGATGAACATGTTTACAACCTTCATAGTTGGCTTCAATAAGTTCACGTCTTGATTTTTCTTACAGACTGTTCATATTGTTGGTCACAACAAGAGTTTACTCATGGAGCAGTCTGATTTTGTAACTTCTCACACCACCACCATACAATGAAGTACTAGATACTTACCTAAGTGGATTAAGTGGGGCTCTGACATCAAATATTATTTTCTTTATCACTAAGGCAGGAGACTAGCACCATGTCAGTAGACTTCTAGTGTACAGTGAAAAATACAGAAATTTTTAGAATGTAAAAGGCTCCTTTCTTCTATTCCTTTTCCCAGAGTGATATTCTTTGTATTTGAGACCTTAAATAACCCTTCAGTTAAAAACCTAAATCCAGAATAGGGTTTTAATAAAAGTTTAACATTGGGTAATTGTTAAAGCCATCTGTGTTAAGGTTTTTTCCGAAGGTGAAAATGTATTTTCTTTTTTTTTTTAAGATTTATTTATTTATTTTATTTGAAAGAGAGATAGAGATCACAAGTAGGCAGAGAGCCAGGCAGAGGGAGAGGGGGAAGCAGGCTCCCTGCTGAGCAAGGAGCCCAATGCAGGGCTTGATCCCAGGACCCTGGGATCATGCCCTGAGCTGAAGGCAGAGGCTTAAGCCACTGAGCCACCCAGGCGCCCCTGAAAATGTATTTTCAAATGTTAATTAATTCAACTTACCAGGAATTCTGACCTAAAAAATGCCATAATGGAAAAAACATCTCTCCTTCCAGTTTATCCCCTCACCAAAGGTTTTCCTTTCAGAAATACTAAAAAAGTTGATTTTATCAGTCATCATTCATTCTTTTGGCAGGGCTGTTGTGGCATTAAATTCACATTGTGAATATTTTTAACAGCAGCCCAAAGCAAGAGAATCCAAATGTTTACATGGCAGTCCTGGTAAGACAATGTTCAGAAGGTAAACATAATTCTTCTCATCTCTCTTGTCCTCTGCAAAATTTTATGAGATGAGAAACAAAGACCTTGAACCAAGACCCTGTGTACTTTTTTTCCTTTTCATCAAGAAATGTCAGTCTATAGCGGCAGAAAGTTTTACAAAGCTTATCTCATTTCTGGTTCAGAAACCCATTATAAAAAAAAAAAGACATCAATCAATCTGCTCTGAATAAGGTCACCACAGAACCCTGAAAAGAAGGAGATGTTGGGTGCACAGATTAGACTTGAAAATTAAATCAAAAACTTCCAGGAAATCATGGAATATGTACATATGTATACTTAGAATATGTGCACAGCTTAAACTTAGTTATTATACAGTTGCAAGTCATAGCTACATGACACATATACATGTTATAAATAATTCTGTATGTCTCTTCTAGTCAGAGACCTAATATATGCAGTATATTGGACTTCAGTCCAATTTAAAAAAAAATCAATGCCAGAAGTAGCTCGAGGGTTTTTTTATTTTCAGTTTTAAAGCTCAATTTCATTTTTTTTTTTCAGTTTTCAAGCCTTCACTAACATCCTTTCACTTACCTCTTCCCCACACCAAAATCTTAAAAGATAATCCAACTTGAAAAAAAATTATGTAGGGATTATATTAAGGCAAAGATGTAAAGTGCTGAATAAAATTGAATTAGCATCTAACACATTGTAGCCATGAAATAATTTTATATTTTTTTAAAAACATTAAGAGGCATCTAAAAAATCTGTATTAGGTTGTCTGGATTAAAAGGAATATTTTCTGTTTAGGAATGTCTTTGGATCACCTACACTCAAATAATAATAAAAGAGAATAAAAATAAAGTAAGAATGAGAAATTCTAAAAAAATAGTCTTTGTACTTGGGCTTCAATAATCTGTTTAGTTTTAACTTATAAAACTTGTAAAGTTTTTGTTTGTACTCTAAAAACCCGAAGATATCTGTAGTTTCATGACTTATGATAACAATTATCTCTATTATTAGACAATGTCTTATTGTACTAATGATCTCATAATTCAACAATATTATCCCCATTACTTTTTAAATCTCCAATTGAAAAATTATGAACTCAAACTTTAGGAATGGTTCAAATCTAATGAATGCAATTTTTAGCCACCTCTAATATAGATCTGAAACATTTTGTTCTAAAAGCCATTTGAATTCTATATTAAAAGTAATTCGTTTTCATTTCCACTAACCTTTTAGATTTTAAAAATTTACACAGGAGCTGAAAATTGTCTTTTGTAATTTTAAAACATCAATAAAATTCATGAATATCAAATAGAGTCATAACCCAAAGGATACCTAATGAATACAGTTTAGGACATTCTGTTTTGGCCTCTGAAAAGTAGACTCCAATCACTGATATAAAGCAATATTAAATTATGATTCAGCAATGACCCCAAATAGGGCAGCTTGAAGGAAACATTGGAGAACACAATCATTCTATTTAATATCTTAATGACCTGTGTCATTTTTCAACTCATAGAACTTGGTCTCTTTTAGGTTCCTCCTATGTTTGTATCTCACCACTCCAGCTACCAAATCTGCTCTTGGTAAAGGATGTATAATAGATTTCTATCAACTAAGATGCACATTTTATTTTAAAACACATCTGGAGTTGTGTATTGCTCTGGATTTAAAAATATTTAAAAACCTGGAATTTCTGGGACGCCTGGGTGGCTCAGTTGGTTAAACGGCTGCCTTCGGCTCAGGTCATGATCCCAGCGTCCTGGGATTGAGTCCCACATTGGGCCCCTTGCTTGGCAGGGAGCCTGCTTCTCCCTCTGCCTCTGCCTGCCACTCTGTCTGCCTGTGCTCGATCTCTTGTTCTCTCTCTCTGACAAATAAATAAATAAAATCTTAAAAACAAAACAAAAAAACCCTGGAATTTCCACTTATTAGCTAGGCCACTATGTCTTCAGATTATTAAAGGGACTCACTGAACTTAGAGCCTACTCAATGTCAGAGTGTAATAGGGAGCTACTTTTAATACCAGGCATTTTGTTTCATCAGGTTAATTTAATTGTACAAGCCATTCTTATCCATTGTCAGTCCCCTGGTGTGGTAAGCAGGTTCTTGATGAGTGGTAAAGTAGATGATAAGTTCACTGTGCATGAAGTTCTGTGACTTATTACTGTTGAGCATTTGCTGGGGAATAGTTTCCTTGCTTGAGTGGCATCTAAACAGCAGGCCCCAAATGACACAAAACTTCTGTTTTAATTTTGATGACATTTAATAAATTTTTTACTATTACAGGGGATGCAAATCCAAATTCAGAGTAAATGTCTATCCCAGTAAAGCCACTCAATACCCTTCTGGGCACATAGGCAATGGGCCAATGTAATCCATTTGCCACCTATAAGTGGGTTTGGATCCTCCAGATATGCAGCCCATGGTGTCCTTCAGTCTTCGATGTCCTTTCATGATGTCTCCAAAGAATGGATGGTGTCATCTACTTGTTGGCTCCAGTTCTCTTTTGAATTCTCCCTTCCCTTTTTATTATGTGTTCCATAACATGAGTGCTTATTACTAATTACATAAAGCTTATGTTTTAGGACATATTACCAGTCCTTTGTATATAGCTCAATAACTGGCATTCCATTGGGTATATATATCTCTTCCGTTTTTAGTCAGAATGACTTAACCATTGGTCAGCCACCTGTTAACCCTCTACCCTTGAGCTACTGTCAACAAACCATGCTTGGTTTTTTTCATCTGTTGATAGTTGGCTAAAAGTAGGTTTCCATTTATCTGTGGGATTAGGTGGATCAGAAGGATTTAAGGCAGGATTTTAAAACGTAGTTACCACTTTTTATGTATACAGTAAATACCTCATGTGATTACCTCATGTGTGTATATGTCCCTGAATATATTCATCTACCAGTATAATACCATTTAATGAAGAAATCTTTTTGTTATCACTCTCCTTCTTGAAGTATCATTCTGCCATAACCCATGACTGAATCAGTATTTCAAGTCTCAAAAGATTTTTATGCTTTTATGTAAAAAAAATATGCTTCAGTTAAGGCTCAATAATAAGCCAAGAGTTATCTCTTGACGAGCGTATAATTGGCAGATGTCTTAGGCAACTTCATAATCTGAAATCCTAGTGGCCATTATTGACTAATAGTCAAGGACATGCCAGTAGATGTAAGTGGGCATTATTGACACTGGTGTCATCTAAACATGGGTATTTGAAGCCCTCAATATGATTGATTGAGCTCTTCGGAGTTCTAATAAAGATTAGTCATTCAGAACACCATGTAATTAAGTTTTCTTCTGTGTGACTTTATGAATGAGGGTGAGCAGAATCATTAAATGTGGGAAATGACATCACAGCAGCCAATTAAGTTTTGATTTCAATTTTGGACCTAGCAGGTAAAACAATTTAATGTTGGATTTGGGTGAAATGTCTCTAGCGGCTCCAGTCCAAATTATTCCTAAGAATTTCTTCATTTGTGTTGGAATTTGTTGTGTTTTGTTTTAAAACAGGATTAATCAGGGCGCCTGGGTGGCTCAGTGGGTTAAAGCCTCTGCCTTCGGCTCAGGTCATGAACCCAGGGTCCTGGGATCAAGCCCCGCATCGGGCTCTCTGCTCAGCAGGGAGCCTGCTTCCTCCTCTCTCTCTGCCTGGCTCTCTGCCTACTTGTGATCTCTGTCTGTCAAATGAATAAATACAATATTTAAAAAACAAACAAACAAACAAACAAACAGGATTAATAATCCATCCCCAATGGTGCTCACAGAATTAAACAGAACTGTTATTCAGTTTTAGTTTGATCTTTAGATCCATACATTATATTGTCAATATAACAATTGATAATGCTTTCCAACTGCTTCTAATCTGAGTCTCTTTTCACTAAGCTATACAATAAAAAGGAAATTTTAAATACAGATATGGGATAATAGTAAACTTGTGTTGGTGTTTATCACACTTAATGGAAATAGGTATTGACTCTATTCCAAAATAAGAATTAAAAGTAATAATTTGCTGAATTGAGCATTTGCTCTTAGCTTGTGGTTGGCCTGAATTGTTACACTCTGTCAATTACAGCTGATGTTACTGGAGACACCACTTTGTATAGTTTCTTGTAATCCACTATTGACCTCCAGAATCACCAATTTTCTTCCAGATCATGGGAGAGTATTAAACACAGAATCTGTACATACTAGTTCAACTGTACCTGATATATTTGCAATTAGAACTGAAATCTTTTTATAGCCCTAGGTATTCTATATATTAAGCTAACTATTTGAGTTGGCTTTGGTAGTTCCCAACGCATGGCATCCATACCAATAACACATGCAAGGCGGGGTGATCCAACTATCACACCTAACTTCTCTTCACAAATTCTCATTCACAGCCACAATTTTGGTTTTAAGTCTTCCAATCATATGACTATATTTCTCTAATTTGGTCACACTGGTTTTTTATTTGTTACTGGAAGCTTTATTATGACAGTACATTGTGTGCCACTGTCTAATGGACACACTAAAGTTTCTTTATTAACTCTAAATAACTAAACCACCCTACAGTGAAGGTTTCTGGTCCCTACTGCAGGATTGTGCTAAGAAACCGTGGTCATTGCTACTCAAAATTGTAGCCCTATTCTCCATCTTATACCATCTGGTTCTAAAGGGATTATGCATTCTCCATATTTCCTTCAGGTTTTTAAAATTCATCAAAGCTAGGATAAATCCAGTTGATATGCCACAGTCCCTTAGTGTCTAAGGAGTCCACTCAGTCTTCAGTAGTGGTCCATCAAAATCTTGGTAGGCACCCGATCCATATCCTTCCTTTTCATTACATCTGTATTAACTATCTAAAGACTTCCCTTCAATGAATTCTACCTAGTATATTGTTTCTTATTTAAAAATTTGTCGTTCCTTCTGTTCTGAAAACTTGAGTCTTTTGCACATAAGTCTGTCTCATTTTCATAATGGAACTGACAAGACTATAAAAACTTCCTTCACATAAGTTTTCCCTCTCATAGTAAGGTAAGCTTTGGAGCCCACACCTCACCAGAGAAGTACTCTTTTTTTACAGCATGGTTACAGTCGGAGTCAAAGCATAAAATTATGTGAGGCTTTATCATCATCATATAGCTAATCCGATGTGGCTTACATTGTCAACATATTAACATCCTCAGTAAGGTATGCCATTTTATAATCAAGATGAAGGAGGAGAAAGGATAATTTTCTTTCATGTAAGGATTGCTTGAATTCCTGTTTTAATCCAGGTAAAGCAAATTGGGGGTAGGGCTGGAGGCATTTGTATTCATGTGCATAATGTAAAAGTAGACACCAACTGAGCGTCTTATAGACTCGTCTTTTATATTTCCTTCATATTTTTTGAATGGATGAAAGCTAGGATAATTGGACGCCAACATCTCCTTCTATCCATTGTGTCAGAGACAATAAAATAGGAAATATTATACATAAAACCAATGCCATTAAGGTTCTTTTGGGAGCTGCCTACATCTGTCCATGAAATTAGTCACCTTTTTGATAGGATATCCTCTAGTTTGGAAGTTTCACTTTTACAGTTGTTTCAGTGATGAGGGGTTAAATGAGGGTCAAAATGGCGGGCCACTGGCATTATTCAGTCTCTTGATGGGACCATTTTTTGGTTTCTAACCCAAGCAACAACAACTTGCAATTTGATTCTGAATTTTGGATTGCTCTGGAAGTGATTCTGAATTGACTAATCACTCATTTATCCTCAGCTTATGTTTTGTTCCTTATCCACTTACCTATTCCCCCCTCAGGATATATTACCTCTAAATTCCACTGAAGAGACATTCTACTTAATTATCTCAACACTTGCATGACCTCAAAATAGGACTGGCTCCGGAATCAGCTTTGCACCAAATGTTCTGTATCCTTCTCTCCATATCTTCCTTACTCCAGAACAAAGCTTTAGTCATTTGACTCAAATATGGAACCGTTTCAAAAGTACAATGTCAACTGTATTAGCATGCTCTTTTTGGGTTGTTGAAAAGACACAAAACTCCACAAAGTAGATTCCTAGGGGCCTTTAATAAAGTCAGAGGATATGATCAGCAGGAGAAAGAAATCACAGAAAATCCTCAGGAAGTCCAAGGCATCTATCTCAGCATGGCTTCCAAATGTCTTTCTCACTCATGCAGGATATGCTTTGTCTTTAGATGATGAGCTGCCAAGCCACACACATAGTGACTTGGTCTCAGAAAAGCTAAAATCTTCCAAAGAGGAAGTGTGTGTGTGTGTGTGTGTGTGTGTGTGTGTGTTTTCTCAAATGTTTCTCATATGTTTCTAAATCCTAGCATGAAAACACATTAATCATTAGATAGTACATTTCATTCTGGTATGGACATAGGTTAGGACTACGGTCCCAGGAGTCTCCAAGAGATAAGCACAGGTTAAAAATAGACTAACTGTGAGATTAAGTGTGTAATTACACATTAACTTTGTGACCTATGGAAAATTGCCCAGGTTCATTGTGACTTAATTTCCTTCTATACAAAAAAAAATCAAAACATAAAAATAATATCATATGATACCTAAATGCAATACAGCACACAAATTGCTACATTCAGTGTTGGGTAAATAGTAAACAAACTAAAAAAAGTGGTGCTCTAATATGTGTGCTTTGCTGTGATCAAAGCAGTATGTTTGGTTGGTGGTGTCACAGTTCAACACGGTAAGGCCTCATACTCCCTCACAGAGATTAATCTGTCAGTGAAGTCAGGGAGAAAATATAAGTCTCACCTGTTTTCACCAGTCTATCCCTTTCCCTTCCCTAGTTTCTCCTAATTTTGATTTTATTCTTTCGCTGAATTTACTCTCCTGTGTACCCAGAACTCTTCTCACCACAGGGCTGGAACTCTGTGGAGAGAAAATATATGTGTGGGTAAATGGGTAGCTCTGTTAAAAACAAGAGATTCAGATAAAAAATAATATAGAGTTTCCCTTACTCATAAATAAAAGACACTATCTAATGCCTACCTTCCAAAGATAATCAAATTTGATGTTTTTACAAGGTGTATGGGCAAGGATAGTTTCTAAGACCCACTCCATTCATTTGTTCGTAATTCATGTTGAATTATATATAAATACTATTTAGTCATAAAATAGTATATAGCTAGTCTCAGTATCCTCTCTCTCCTCCTGTTTTTCAGGTGGAGCCACAGTCCTCACTTAAATTAAAGGGAAGTCTTATAAATGGATGGCCTGGTGGACTCTGTGAGCTAATAGTTTCCATGTGAAATGGGGGCAAAGCCAACTGAGCTTCCTTCCATGACAAACATGGCAGACCAAACCGCACATAAGCAATATGATGAAGGAAAGCAGTGCTGGTTTTAAATATTTAGAGCAATTACTTTCAGGAAGTTATTGCTGTGAACCCCCTTTCTGACATGAGACATGGAGCCCCAACATGTAAAACATATACAGATGAGAGATGCCTGGGTGGCTCAGTTGGTTGCACGTCTGACTTTTGATTTTGGCTCAAGTGAAATCTCAGGGTTGTGAGATTGAGCCCTGAGTTGGGCTCCAGACTCAGCAGGGAGTCTGCTTGAGATTCTCTCCCTCTGCCCCTCCCCTCACTTGTGCATGCACTCTCTCTCTCTCTCTCTAAAATAATAAATAAATCTTAAAAACAAAAACAACAAACAAACAAAAAAAAAACATATACAAATGAAATGCTCTCATTAACTCAGGGATGGGAGGCCTACTCTTGGCTCACCCCCCATTCAGGGCTTTAATTTGGAAAAGGTTGGAAAGAAAGCTGTCCTATAGAGTCCAATTCTCATAGAAAGGAAATCGGTATAATAGGAATGTCATATTATCTTATGTCCTACTCTCATGCTTAGAGCTACCAGGAAGCGCAATAGTCACAGTCTGGAGGTCACAAGCTCACACACCTTGAACGTCACATGTGTATTATAAACACATCCCACTGTGAAGGGCAGAACCTCATCCCCAGGAGTGACGAGGTTCCCCTCGTCACAACCCCTGACAGACTGTCCCAACTCATCTTTGTGACCCTAGCCCAGCAGCCAGTTTAAACCCTTAATTTAAGATCCATCTCTTCACTGAGAAGACAAAGAAACAGAACTCTAGAGAACTGACTAGTATATTTAAGATCTCTCATGTCCAAAACCACTTCTGACTCCTTCTTCTCATGACTAGAGAAAGATTGCAAATGGCTGGTGAAGAAGAGATATTTGAAAAAAAATTTTTTTCTTTTTTCAATCTGTTGGAGACTCAATATTTGCCAAATAAAAAAGAAATGCCTCTAGAAAAATGTTGTTAGGCCCACGCCAGAGAAATTACTTCCTGTGTTCTTTTCTAGCATCTTTATGGTTTCAGGTCTCACATTTAGGTATTTAATCCATTTTGAGGTTTTTTTTTTTTTTTTTTTGTAGGGTATTAAAGGTGGTCCAGTTTCATTCTTTTGCTTGTAGCTGTCCAGTTGTCCCAGCTGGACAACTTTTATTAAAGAGACTGTCTTTTGCTCATTCTATATTCTTGCCTCTTTTGTCAGAAAATAATTGGCCATAAACTCATGGGTTTATTTATGGCTTTCTATTCCTTTCTGTTGATCTACATGTCTATTTTTATTCTGGTACCAGACTTTTTGATTACTATAGCTTTGTAGTATAGTTTGAAATCTGGAATTGTGCTACTTCTAGCTTTGTTCTTTTTCCAGGTTACTTTGGCTATTTGGAGTGTTTTTGCACACACAAATTTTAATATTATTATTTAATATTTTATTATTATTTTGTGAAAAATGTTATTGTTATTTTGATAGGGATTGCATTGAATCTGTAGATAGTTTTGGGTTGAATGGACATTTTAATAATATGAGTTCTTCCAATGAACATAGGATCTTTTTCCATTCATTTGTGTCATCTTCATTTTCTTTCATCAGTGTTTTATTGTTTTCAGAGTATAGCTTTTTCACCTCTTTCGTTAAGTTTATTCTCAAGTATTTTATTCTTTTTGGTGCAATAGAATGGCTGAAATAAAAAAGATAAAAAATAACAAGTGCTGCCAAGATGTGTATAAAAAGGAACCCTCATGCACTGTTGGTGGGAATGTAAACTGGAACAGCCATTTGGAAAACAGCATGGAAGCTCCTCAAAAAAATTAAAAATAAAATACCATGTGGTCCAATAATTCTACTATTGGGTATTTACCCAGAAAATGAAAACAGTAATTCAAAAAGATATGTTTATTGCAACATTATTTAAACTAGCCAAGATATGGAAACAACCTAAGTGTCCATCATCAATAGACCAATGGATAAGAAAATGTGGGGAGAGCCTCAGTGGCTTAGTCAGTTAAGCATCCAATTCTTGGTTTTGGCTCAGGTCCTGATCTTGGGGTCATGAGATTGAGTCCCATGTCAGATTCTGAACTCAGCAGGGAGTCTGCTTGAGATTCTTTCTCCCTCTCCCTCGGTCATCCCTCCCCCCACTTTCTCTCTCTCTAAAATAAATAAATCTTAAAAAAAGAAAGATATGATACATGTGTATATATACATACATTTATACAATGGAATATTCTGCATCCATATAAAAAGGATGAGATCATGCCATTTGAGGCAGCATGGGTGGACCTAGAGGATATTATGCTAAATGAAATAAGCCAGACTGAGAAAAACAAATACCATATGATTTCATTCATAAGTGGAATCTAAAAAACAAAACAAAACAAATGAATACATAAACACAAAAAACAGAATCATACCTATAAATATAGAAAACAAACTGATGGTTGCCAAAGGAGAAGGTTTGGGGGTTGGGCAAAATGAGTCAAGGGGAGTGGGTGATACAAGCCTCTAGGTAGGGAATGAATGAGTCACAGGAATAAAAGGCACAGCATAAGGAATATAGTCGACGATGTTTTAATAGTTATGTATGGGGACAGATGGTAGCTATACTAGTGGTGAATACAGCATAATGTCTAAAATAGTGGCATCACTATGTTGTACCCTGAAAACTAATGTAACATCAAACGTCGATTACACTCAAATTTTTAAAAAAATCACTTGAAAAATGAAAATAATAGAAAGACCTACAATATGGAAACCCCAATTTTTAAAAATTATTAGAATCAGTACACATAAAACCACTCTGTCAGATTATTTTGGAAGTTCCTAAATGCCTACTCTTAATCATTGCCTTTCTCTCCTTACTGCCCTGAAAGAAATGTAGGGAAACTGGCCCTGGGAAATCCAAGGGTCACCCTTTATTATTTTTTTTAAAGATTTATTTATTTGAGAGAGAGAGCATAAGAGGGGGAGGGTCAGAGGGAGAAGCAGACACCCTGCTGAGCAGGGAGCCCGATGTGGGACTCCATCCAGGACCCCAGGATCATGATCAGAGCCGAAAGCAGTCATTTAACTAACTGAACCACCCGGGTCCCGCAAGGGTCACCCTTTAAATAGCACAGTGGCAGGGGATCTGGGTTTGAACAAGAAAGTCAATTTAGAATTCCTATGTAGACCTTTGCCTACACATATCTAGAAGAGCACACAATCAACCATGCCCATGGTTGATCATGCAGTGATCAATGACTTTCATTTTTATCTGAAAGTGTCTATGGTGTGTCACAGCTGGCTTTAGAAATCTATTTTGTAAGAATGTCAGCCACAGCCTTCTATTTTTAAAATCATTATAAATAGACAACAGGTATAAGGCCATGTGACCTATTGTGATCTATTCTGACCTTAGAATTAATTGCAGAAATTAGGATGTGGAGACATTTAATTGGAGTTTTATTCCTGTGTTCTCTTTTCATTGTAAATAGAAGCAACTTCAGTTGGGTCAAAGTTCTTGCTTAATTAGTTGGTATACAGATAGGATAGAATACTAACTCAGAGAGATTTTCAAAATTGCAAAGTAATTGCACAATAGCAGTTAGTCTCATAATTGTGAAAATTTATCAGTCCCTGTTCTTACATTCAGAGTTAATTTGGGAACTTTCATCATGGTTAGCCAGCAATGACATTATTAAAGTGAAGTGAAAAATACCCCTCCCCCCACCCTGCAAATCCTTAACGAGATTCTCTTAACTTAAAATTAGTTTTGTTTTTTTTTATTTTATTTTTATTTTTATTTTTATTTCTTTTTAAGATTTTTATTTATTTACTTGACAGAGAGACACAGAGAGAGGGAACATAAGCAGGAGTGGGAGAGGCAGAAGCAGGCTCCCCGCTGAGCAAGGAGCCCAATGTGGGGCTCAATCTCAGGACCCTGGGGTCATGACCCAAGCCAAAGGCAGACGCTTAGCAACTGAGCCACCTAAGTGCCCCTAAACTGACTCTTAAATACAGAGAACAAACTGGTGGTTACCAGAGGGAAAGTGGGTATGGGGGGATGAGCAAAATAGGTGAAGGCAATTAAGAGATACAGACTTCCAATTATAAAATAGGTGATGGAAATGAAAACATGTACAGTATAGGGAGTATAGTCAATAATAGTGTCATGTGTGGTGACTGATGGTGATAAACAGTGTGGTGAGCGTTGAGTAATGTATAAAATTGTTGAATCACTATGTTGGTCACCTGAAACTAATATAACACTGTGTATCCACTATACCTCAGCAATAAAAATTTTTAGATGGTGAGTGTCTAAGAAATAGTGTAATCAATAATCTTAATATTTTTTTTTAATTTCAGGTTTTGTATTTTAATGAAATGTTAAAACATGGAGAAGCTTGATTTTTTTTTTTTAAAAAAGGTAATGAGGGACGCCTGGGTGGCTCAGTTGGATAAGCAGCTGCCTTCGGCTCAGGTCATGATCCCAGAGTCCTGGGATCGAGTCCCACATCGGGCTCCTTGCTCAGCAGGGAGTCTGTTTCTCCCTCTGCCTCTGCCCGCCACTCTGTCTGCCTGTGCTCTCTCTGACAAATAAATAAATAAAATCTTTAAAAAAAATTAAAAAAAAATATAAAAAAGGTAATGAATGTTAGAAAAGAAGAAAAAAAGGGGGCTTAAATTGCTTTGTTTCTTTTATTTGAACAAGAACATATTAATTGGCTTCTTCTGAAGGGATATTGTGGGAAAAGCAAGTTTCTGATGCTTAGAAGAACGCTAAACTCTTCCTATTTTGCAGACCTTTTCTTCCATGACACCCACATCTACATATGTCCTTCCTCCAAAAAAAGGTCATTTTTAAAAAAGTATTTTATTTATTTATTTGACAGACAGAGATTACAAGTAGGCAAGAGAGGCAGACAGGGAGACAGAGGAGGAAGCAGGCTCTCTGAGGAGCAGAGATCCCGATGTGGGGCTCGATCCCAGGACCCTGGGATCATGACCTGAGCTGAAAGCAGAGGCTTTAAGCCACTGAGCCACCCAGGCACCCCTAAAAAGGTCATTTTTTTTGCCTTTGGCTAAGAAATTGATTCCTTCAGAAAGATTGGTTATTCAGCAAATCAGGCTGATATTCAAATAGCATCATTAGGAATTCCTTAATGTGGAAGTAAACATTTTCTTAACTCCTTAAAGAAGAGAAGAAACTATTTTAGACACTTGTTCAAAGACAATAATTATAATGTGTGTTAATGTCCTACTCCAAATACTGCAGTTACTCTGGTCGTTAGAAAGTAAAAATCTTGAAGCCGGGGCATGTAATTGGTGCTGCTTTCTTGCCTTCCCCAGCAGCACTCAGTTGTAGGAGTGAAAGACCTGGAGGTTGTAGGCTCATGTCTTCCAGGCACTCAGTCAAACTGGTTTGATCAAAACTGCCAGTGTATTCTGAGGCTCACTGTTACCGATGCATAGAGATTTGGAATTAATCATGTTGCCATAAACCTGGCATATGGTGTACTGTATCTCTCATAGGTCATTTTAGCTTGAATGTCTCATCATTTATTTCAAACCCAACACATTAGGGAAAAAAATGTTGCCCTCCACAGATCCTGCGTCAGGACCTCTGTCAACAGCCCCCATATTCATCTAGTGAAGATCTTCCTAGAAACTCAGTTACTCAAGTCTTATTGTTGGCTTTTCCCCAACTCCAGTGCAACCTGACACCAACTCCCATTAATTTTCTTTCCTTTATTTCTGCCATATATACCATTTTTCCATACCTTTACTTGCAGCTTTTCCTCTTTGTGTATCTCCTGGATTCTCTTCAAAACATACTCCCTGGTTTCACTACCCATACAATCAATTCTTACATCATAGGCAGATCAATCTCTCATTTAGATTCCAATTTGGCAATGTTACCATTGCAAAATTCTTCACTGTTACCTCCCACTATTGTTAACCTCAGGGTGAAATCAAATACCCTTAGTAAAGCATAGAGTTTTCTTTCTGGGAACCATGGCTTCTGCTTCTGCCTGTAGTAGGCACTTGTCTCACCACCCTTTATTAACTAATTCACTGCATTAACCCAATTAATAATTGAATATTCAATAGTTTAATGAATATTCCCTGCATAAGTCCATAGTCAAGAAAAAGGCCTTTTTCTTAGAGCCAAAGACTGGTGAATGAATAAATTTACATGACTTAAGACAAATTGAAATCTTGAATGTATGTCTCATCTTCTTTTCTGATTGACTAACTAGCCCATGGCCCTGGTTGCCTCACATGAGGAGATTTCTAATGCATATTTAGTTTTTCACATTTATTCTATGCTCATCCTTTAGTACCTACTATTCTCTTTGCAGAAGAATATCGATCTTCCATCTGTTTGTCCTTCCCCTTGTTCTCTACTCATTCTTCATTCTCTTCTCCCAGACAGACCAGTCAGTTCATCAAATTATGTCCCCTTACTGTTTATTAAAAGACAGATCTACAGATTCTTATTTGAAAAACATTTTCAAAGCAAACAAGTCATTTCTAAATGTTTATCCTGCTTTCTAGATTAATCCATCCTCTCTTATAGTCTATAACCACATGCCCACTCAAGTTTGGTAGGAAAGACAAGCCAGTACATAATTTACTTTAACACTCCAAAGTAGTCAAGAGGACATCTTTAATGGAAAGTCTCAGGGGCTTCTAAAGGGCAAATAATTAACTTCATACTGTGCCAGCATTGTAACTTGTGGATGATAGAGTCATAACACTCACAAAAGACCTTACAGTCATCTATGTCAAACCACTTGGATTACTATCTCCAAAATCTACTCTTCAGACTATACAGAATGTCCTCAGGGATGGTAAATTACTTAATCCTAAAAATAAAAAAAAATAAAAAAATTAATTAAAATATTTATTAAAATAATAAAATTATTTTATTTTATTTATTATATTTTAAAAAATTAAAAAATAAAAAAAAAGTTGTAGCTTTTAAAGATCCCCCAAACATTTTGTTACTTTGGGGAATTAAATATGAAACCATTACACTGAAATTACAGCTTATCCTCATATCGGTCTTACTATTCTCTGGACATTGGCATAAATGCTTTACATAATTTAACTTTTTTCAACAGCAACACTTGATAAGGCATATGCAACACAAAATAAAACACTAATTCTACCTTTATTCTCTGATCCCCTGGAAGGCATATTGGAAAAGTTCCATATATTTTTATGTCACTCTTAGGGAATACAAAGTTCTTTAGTAAGTTTTAGTTCCAGAAATAGTCTCAATTTAGTAATTAAAATGCTCATCCCTGTTTATAATGGTCATAGTCCATTTGAGCTACTATAACAGAATACCATACAGTGGGTGACTTACAAACAACAGAAATTTAGTTCTGAAGGGTGGGAAATCCAAGATCAAGGTCTGGTGAAGGCCCACCTTCTGGTTCATAGATGATCATCTTTTCACTGTGTTTTCATATGGAAGAAGGGACAAGGAAGATCTGGCAGCCCTTCTTATAATGACAGTAATGCCATTCATGATGGCTCCATTCTCATGACTTAATCACCCCTAAAACTCCTACCTTCTAATACCATTACATTGGAGGTTATGTTTCAACATATAAATTTGGGAGGACACAAATATTCAATCTATAGCCATAATTATAACACTTAATTTCACTTAAAGCTAACCACCCCTCTTCATAAGCATTAGTCTTAGAAGCCCATGTAGGTACAGTTAGTTTGAGCCTTTTCTCTTTTTCTCACCTGACATTCCCCTTCCCTCCCTCTTCCTTCTCTCCTCCACTCTTCTTAACTATATAGCTAAAACTCTTTCTTAGCCCTACTGTAGAGTAAATTTGGGATAAGAAGAAGAAGGAGGACAGTTACAAGCAAGGCAGGATATTTCTCATCAGTGCAGTACAACCGTGATCTGGAATTGGCATTCTCTGAGCAGGAAGAGGTTCTGGTCAGAGTCTACTTTAAATTCATCCTATGGCCAAGTCTCCATCATGCACACATCTGGCCCATGAGAATAATGAATTGTTGTCCTCCATTTCTTTTTTTTTTTTTAAGATTTTATTTATTTATTTGAAAAAGAGAGAAAGCATGCAAATGAGCGTGTGGAGGGGCAGAGGGAGAGGAAGAAACAACTCTTCCCTGAGCTGGGAGCCTGACTTGGGGCTTGACCTGAGCCAAAGTGCAGAAGTCAGATGCTTAACCGACTGAGCCACACAGGTGCCCCTCTGTCCTCCAATTCTGCCTTAACATCATATTGAAAGCAGCTTCTAGTCCGTTAGATTTCTTAAGGATGAGTGTTTGAGAATGTCTTCATGGGGTCTTCTGAAGTCCAGTAGGCAGGTATCAAGTATGTTGAATGATTTCCTTGAAGTCTCTTTCAATCTCCCCATTGTGATCCTGCTTTCCCAAGGAGTGCATGGTGGCCTAGCACCTTATCCTGATATTTATATATTAGCTAAGAATCCAAGTGACCTACCTGCAACCTAAGCCAATGTAAAAATATAGTAAGACTCCAAAGTTTGTAGTCAGAGACCTGGACTGGAGTCTTCATTCTATTACTTATGAACTATGTGACCTTTGGCAAGTTACTGAACCTCTCTAAGTCAGTTTGTTTTTTTTTTTTTTGCCCCGTGATTGGTAAAATGGAAATAATCATAGGATCCATTTTATGGCACCAATGAGAGGTACCAATAAATAATGTAACCCAGGTAAAATAGTTAACACAAGACCTAGCAAATAGCATGAAATTTATTTTAGCTGTCAATAAAATAATCAAGCTCATTCTTACTCTCGAGTGCCTCATCTCGGGAAAGTAGGCTGCGATTCCGAGGGTTTAGCATCATATTGAGGGACTTATTAAGGTCTGTCAGCTGCCAGCTTCAGGTGGGTCACACAGTTGCCCTAGTGAAGTTCAGGGAATAAATGTAATCTGATAGTACCTGTCCTACTGCACCTCTCCCCCAAATAGACTGATCTTTACAATGTTTTTCTGACACAAAGAAGACATACAAGATGTTTTTCTTTCCTTCAATCTTGTCTCCAAACTCAGTCAAAAAGAGGCAAAAGTGGTTGTTTCCAGAGTAAAACATATCAGTTTATCCATTTTTTAAAATATCTATGCCTATAGCAGCCCAATTTAGACATCTGGATTCCCAGACAATACACCAAAATAATTGCATATTTCCTATGATCTGTGGTAATTTTTTGTTTTTCTCTGGAAATAACACAGGTCCATAAAGAGTATGTTGCTTTCATGATTAATCCTTTGGCCTATTATTATTAATGTTCAGAATTTTATCATTGTAGAGATTTCTTCTTACTTTATCTAGGTAAGGTCCGAGACTTGCTTTGGTATCAAACCCGTCATCTGTTTTCTTATGTGATTTATGAGCTGTTGGTGCTAATGACCAACTACAGAATATGAATACTGCATTTGTTATCAGCACTAATTGATTGTTCTGAGTCTTTTAAATAATTCAGGCCTGCCTTGTGATCCGAACTGTGTGGAAGACTGTGAGAAGTGAACTAACTAGTTGGGTTAAGTCCTTCATAAAAAAGTTCTATTTGCCTTATTCTTCAACTGCCCTAACTCTGTCTTCAACAGCTCTGCTTTTGTTATCCATTGCTATCTCAGCAAGGTCAGTGGACAGGTTTTAGATTTTGCTCTAAAATTCCTAGCACTAGCGTTGCTGGATCAAAGTCCCCACTAGTATGAGCAAAATATAGGTTTGTTTCTAATTTCGCATGCTGTACAAATATTCCCCAGTATTATGAGAGGACTGGATCTCCCTCAGCTTTGTATCAGGCTAAGAAAGAAAAGAGACATTAAAAACGTTATTTTTTATTGGGGTTATAGGGGTAAAAACGTTATTTTTACCCCTAAGCTAACTTATAACTATCATTATTAGAAATGTGTCCCTTCTGGTTCACTAATTACAGTTAAGTGAACTTCAATACTGAATATGATGAATAATTTTCAACTGGATGTCTCTTTAACTTTGAGAAAATTATGGGAAGCATATAACTCACAATTTTTTTAATAAAATCATAATGCTGTGTATTTTTTTAGAGAACTTCAGATTACTTTTCTATTTTCCATTTCTCAAAGTGAATAGTTGGCATAGGAACTGCTATTTATTCTCTGAAACTTATCAGGCCTTTTAGGAAACACCAATATACTTACAATGCATGAACAAGTACAAAAACAAAATAATCTATATGATGATGATTCCACACCTAATAAATATTTACGGATTGCTACTCAGTTCCAAAAACTAAACAAACAATGTAATGGAGCTTTAAAAAGATACAAGGGCACCTGGGTGGCTCAGTCGGTTAACCATCTGACTCTTGATTTCGGCTCAGGTCATGATCTCAGGATTGTGAGACTGAGCCCTGCAGTGGTTGGGTGTGGAGCTTCCTTAAGATTCTCCCTCTCCCTCTGTCCATCCCTCACCTCATGCATGCACACCCCCCAAAATAATGCATTTCCTTACCCCCCCTACCTATCAAGATAATAATAATTATTATTAGAGAAATAACAAAGCTAAAGTTTTTATGAAGTAATTGTTCATTGTAGTTGTACATTATATTATGGTGATGTTTCTATAGCCTTATCTTGTACATGAGACTGAAGGACTAAAGGCAATAATTAATCCTTATTATTTCTTTCTGTTTCTCTATACATATGGGTATACACACACACACACACACACACAGGCACATATGTATCCATATATAGAGATATACATATTCATGACAAATTTAAAAACTAATAAACTTTAAAAAATTTTTTCATAATTTCAGAATATTAAAAATATTCTGTTACTAGTTTATTGGCTAATTATATATTTCTGGAGGACAAACATTGAATATAGAGAGAAGAAAAGTTAAATGTTAATAGCGGGGGAGGTAGGGATAAGAGAAATAGGTGATGGGTATTAAGGTGGGCACTTATAGTGATGAGCACCTGGTGATGCATGGAATTGTTGAATCACTATATTATACACCTGAAGCTAATATAACACTGCATGTTAACTAACTGAAAATAAAATAAAAACATAAAAATCAAAAAGAAAAGTTGAATGTTAATTGAGCTACTATGAGAAAAAAGTAACAAAAAGTTTAAAAGTATTTTTCATAGGGTAACATAATTTTTCCAAACTAAGCAATAACATAACTTCTATAAATAGCACACTCTGGAAATGTCTAGGAGTTTATTAAACACATCTTTAAAAAATCTTTTAAGTTCTGTAATAAATATGTACAATTATTTGCAATAATTGTAATAGGTGAAGATTCATCCAGAGGTGGCAGGCCATGATGGATATGAACATGTTTTTGCAGCCAGTGCTTTGGTTTGACCTCTGACCCCATGCACTTCCAAGCTGTTGGATCTTTAAAAAATTACTCAACCTTTCTCTGCCTCCATTTTACAACCAAAATACGGCCATTATAGTAGAATCAAACTTCATGAAGTCCTCGTGAAGACACAAGACTCAGTTTTAGCTGTGATTATTGTCATTATCAAGAGTAGCAGTGGAAGTAATAGTACAATAGTAGTAGTAGTACCAGTACTAGGAGTAATAAATTAGCTTTAGAGCATAAGGACTAGCATTCATCGGTATAGAGTACAGCTGGAAGGAGGAAAAGAACGATTATTCAATATCTTCACTTTTTGCATGCAAGTCTCAACCTCCATGTGAATAGGACAAAGAGATGAACTCCTGCTGCCTCACAAGAGAATTGTATATCATTTATAGAAATGCTTTGATCATATACTTCTAAAAGAGGTAACTGTGGCAATTTATGAAGAAAGAGCATCTCTAAATATCTGAGTGATTTTCAGTCATGTGAAAGCTCTCCTATAAGGGATAGTGGTAGAGCTGCTTTCGTAGGACCAGCACAGCAATAATGATCTCCTGATAAGTGTTTCTTAGTTCCCTTGTCAGAAACAGAGCACGAGACTGAATTCCATCTAGAAGGACAAATCACATTTTCCTATCTCACAGATACTCATTTCTACTATGAATAAAAAGTTTTACTTTGATAACATTATATCATTAAACTGAAGCTTTAAAAAATGTTTCCAAATAGGACTATTTCACATCTTCACATTATAAAACTAAAACAGCCAAATGACGATATTTTTCAAGTCATTGGTGTCTTTGGTGTCATGAAGACCCAGACAAACTTTACTATGAGGATATGACTTTCAATAAAACAGTGTATTTCAGGAAATTGATGGATATTAGATGCTAGCTGTACCTTCAAAAGGAGGTTGTGTTATTGAATCTAACAGTAATGGAAAAGGGAGACATGCTCTTAATGATAACGTCCAGTTGTAGGCATTTTTGAGTCTATAAAATAAGAAAAGTTATTTTCTATAAAATATAATTCCCAACAGAAGCTGAAATTGGTTTCTATTATATTACAGTTTACTTATATGTTTGCCTCCATTGCTAGAAAATGAGTTCCCTCAAATAAGGATCCTGAATTTTCACTTTGCAATAGCCTGGTGCCTGATAAATAGTATGCCTTCCACAGGGGCGCCAGGATGTCTCAGTTGGTTAGGTGTCTGACTCTTGGGTTGGCTTGGGTAATGATTTTGGAGTCCTGAGATCAGACTCCATGCTCAGTGCCATGCTCAGTGCTTGTCCCTCTCTCTCTCTCTGCTCCTCCCTCCTTCCTCTCTCTCATACATAAATAAAATTGTAAAAAAGGAGTATGCCTCCCAAACACCCAAGTAAAGAAGTTTAATGGAGAAACACATGAGCAAATGATATAATTCTGACATGGAATTTTCCCAAGTTTTGTTCTGCCATGTAATGCCATTTCTATGTCTTCCTAAGTAAAGTAAAGGGGAAAGCTAAAGAACAATCCTGACAACCAAAACTGTTTAACAGATTGGTCTCATTCACTCAATTGAAAGTGAAAAGAGTTTCTTAAATCTATATTGTGTGAGTCACTAAATATCCTGTAAAACTAAGAACATACCTGACTGTCTTCAAGTTGTAATACTTACGTGTTTCACTGAGCTCATGTAGGATTCACCACAATTCTCTGGAGAGTGCAAAATGGACAAGAATAAAGAGGAAGTTATTCCAGTAAGATCATGTAGCACACATGAAAAATTAGGAAAAATCTACTCATTCCTTTATGAAAACTCCAGCCCAGCTCCAAGAAACTTGTAGCATGTTCTAGACATGCAAAATCTTACTCTTCTTATCTTTATATCAGTAATTATTCTTAACACACCATGTCCTAGGCTAAACATTATGAGAAAATGAAAAGCATGCTTTTCAAATCGGTATTTTACAAAACTGTCAAAGATCAAGCAGGACTTCAGAATTGGGATCCAAAGAAATATTGACAGTTAAATTGAGAGACTGACTATAATAAGATTAAATTCAGTGATGATAACTGTACATTTTTCATTTAAGTTCAAAGTGAAATCAGCTCCATAATTTTGGAATGAGGAATAATTGACATAAAAGTTGTGCATCAAAGGAGGTCCAGCTCTCATCTATTAAGGAAGGTATAATCTAGCTAATTAGCATGGGAGAACATGAAAGAATGGAGTTGGCCATGAGTCGTATCCTTACCGGCATATTATTTGAAACCAAAAAGTTATAGCTTCTAATTGAATGTAAATCAGCCATGAGTAAAGAATATGTATTCACTTTAAATAGTAAGACTGGAAGGGGATGTACTGGATTGGTGTACTGAGAAATGATTTTTTTTTTTCTTGAGAGAGAGAGAGAGAGGGAGTGAGGAGAGAAGGGGCAAAGGAGAGGGAGAGAGAATCTTAAGCAGGCTACATGCCCTGTACAGAGCCAGATGTGAGGCTCCATTTCACCACCCTGAGATCATGACCTGAGCCAAAATCAGGAGTCAGATGCTCAGACTGAGCCACCCAGCTGCCCTGAGAAGATGAGTTTTTCATGTTATGAGCTCTCTGTATTAGAATAAGAGATGGATGGGAGGAAAATGGCATATGACAATTGATGAAGGAAATGGGAATGATTAGTCTAGTGAGGAAAAGATTTGGGAAGAATAAAAAAAAAAGAAGAAGATTTGAAGAACTAGTACTATTTAAAAATATTTGTGTGGAAAGATTCAGACTTGTTCAGGATGGACGCAAAAGGAAGAAATAGAACCAATGGGAAGTTGGTTTTGTCCCAAATATGGGAGGCTCACTTTGTCTCAGTCAATATCAATGGTGACTGGTATGGTAGTGGAATGAACTCTTGTGTGGTAGCCAAGTCATGAATTCTTCCATAAGCATATTTGGATGCTGTGATGGAGTATCATTTTATTTTTTTATTTTTAAAACTTTATTTTTTTAATAGTTCTTTGGGTTCCTTAATGATTTTTTTTTTAAAGATTTTATTTATTGAAGAGAGAGAGAGCACAATCAGGGGGAAGTGGCCGGCAGAGGGAGAAGAAGGCTCCCCACTGAGTAAGGAGCCCAATCCCAGGACCCTGGGATCATGACTTGAGCTGAAGGCAGACGCTTACCCAACTGAGCCACCCAGGAGTCCCTGTGAAAAGGTTTTAAATATAGAATATGCCATTAGCTTAGTTTATCATCCCTAAGACATAGCCACTTTAGAAAGTCAGTGGGGGCCAATATTGATAATTACACCAGGACAACAGATATAAATGTGACTGTCTGGAGCAACTATGGATCAATGGACATCCTGCCCTTGAGATCTTATCCAGTTCTGTTCTGGGGGAATGTTGTTAGGGACATTCCTGATCTTCCATGGAAATGGTTTGCAAATGTGATCTGGTCTCCTAAGAAAGAGGGGAGTGAAAAAGAAAAACCAAAAACATATTTGTAAGCAGAAAGGTTTGGCTTTTATCAATCCTTTCCATTCTGTGCTAGTTGAACTCCACCCACTGGTCCCTCCCATTGTCACCCCACTCCCACCCCTTGCCTCTGGTGTGAATGCCTCTTGTCCAGACTTTTCCACAGCAGTGTAGCATTCACACTTAACTTTTGGGGAAGTTCTCTTCACCCCCAAAATATCTCACAGCCAAACTTCCATTATTAAGTCAACTATGAATTAAGAGCAACTTTATGCTCCCCATCAGCAGATAGATACTGCTCTCTCTCCTTACCTCTCAAGAGGTTTTTCATCTGAAAATGATGTTTCTTATCCTAATACAATTACAATGGTTTGCATTTTAGCATGTTTCATAGCAGTGCTTAATGTGCAACAAAACTGGGATGGAAATATCTCCAATGCACCAAGAGAGAGAAGCTAACTGGGGAGCAATTAGGCACCAAAGCCAAACAAGTGGACAGTCAGTATCAAAGATGTTGACCAGGAGGTTGCTAGAATTTGGCCCTAGAAAATAAAGCTTTGGGACTAGATCCCAGAGAAGCCAGCTCACTGAGCATAGAACCTAACCAAGAAGAAATCACACAACTCAGCCACTAGAGGTGGAATGCTAGATAGGAACCCAGTCATTAGAAAACAAAGCAAGAATCAAGACAATGGAATTACAACAAACCAAACCAAAACGAAACAAAGTCAGAGTGGGACAGACAACAAAGTTAACACTAAGCTGCCTGAGGAGCCCTTGTCCTGGGGATACTTATGTCCACACTCCCTGAGGTGATTGCTGGTACCAGTGTCTGGATAGGGCTTCCCTTGAGTTTAGTGGTCCAAGCTTCCAGGAAAGGGCAATGTAGAAGGAAGTGGGGCACTGATTAGTCTTATTTCTAGGGCCTGATATCCTAGTGCCTAGAATTTAGGAAGCTGCTTCAGAAGGATGAAGAAGCTTTCTTAACATTAGCTCATCAAAATGATCCAACACTTGACATGTTTGTGGAACTTAACAATGACCCATTTGGAATAGATGGAATATTGTTCACTTGATGAGAACAACAGATAAATTGAATTTGTTTTCTTTAAAGACAAGAATGCATGCATTTTGTTTAATAAATTTTACATAACACACCCTGTCCAGCCCTAGCCCCAGACACTGGTTGTCAGTAACATCCATCAACAATTAAGGAAGCAAGTCATACCATAACATCGGGTAGGTGTTTTGTTTTTTTTTAATCATTAATCTTTAATATTTCCATTTTGCTCAAGTTTGGCCTGCTTCTGTCTGCTGCTTCCATCATTCCCACAGCCAAGTGAATCTTCGGCCACTCTTTTGTGTCAAACAAATGGCTTTTTGCTGTTTGAAGAGCACAAGAGGTCTCTGAAGCAGACCACTTGAGAGGTCATAAACATTTTACCACTGTGCAATTCTGGGCATTCTACTAGGCACAGTTATGGGAACAGAGTGCTTTTACAAAAGTGTTTCTTGCAATGTTCTTTGAAATAAAACACACCTTCTGAGTGTAGAAAACATGTGGGAATGTAGAGTCGCTCTGTCCAGCAATGTCTGGTAACTAGGACTCATACTGGCAGTTTTTATTTATGATAACTCTACTATTCAACCCTTTCCAGTTATCTTATGTGATCTTCACAACACCACTGTGAAGAAAATCTTATTAGCCACTTTCTACAATTGAGGAAACGGAGACTGTCCCACAGATAGTTTATGGCTGGGTTGGCATTTGAAGCTCATCTGGTCTGCTTAGACCATATTTCTGAATCTGTAACTTCCTTGTTGGTTGGTGTCTTAGTTTCCCATTGGTGCTATAACACACATGGCTTAACACACATTTATTCTTTTCCAGTTCTGGAGGTCAAGTATCTTCAATGGGTCTCATCTGGCTAAAGTCAAGTTGTCAGCAGGGCCTCGATCTCTCCAGAGGCCGCCGAGGAGGTGCTATTCCTTGACTTTTGCAAGTGTCTGCTGTCTGCCACCAATCCGAGCTTATGGCTGTATCATCCTTACCTCGGCCTCCTTCTTCACATCACTTCCCCTCTATTTTTCAATAAATTTTAATAAATTAAAATTTATTAAACAAAATGCATGCATTCTTACGAGGACACTTCTCATTGGAGTTAGAGTCCACATGGAGAGTCAAGGATAAGCTCCTCTTAAAATTCTTAATGAATCTAATCTTTGGCTACAGAAAGGAATAGTCATAGGTTCTGTGGATTAGGACGTGGACATATCTTTTTGGAGACCACCATTCAGCCATACAATTGTCAATCCCATTGCCTATGTAAACATAGAGTTTTCAAATTTTCCCTCCTTTTCCATCTTGCCAGTGTAACTGAGATTTGGAATTCAAAGGGCGATTTTCCAGGGATGTCCCTGAAAGTCCCCACCGTGTCAGTGATAAGTCTTCCACTTGTGGGTTAAAATAAATCTTGCCCCGTGTCAAGACACTTCAGGGCCTGTGGATGACCATCCATTCTCCTAAGGACTCAGTGTGGCACTGCCTAAATGTCTTTCTCCCACCTGATGCACCCTGGCCTTCTTGAATATAGGAACCTGGAAGCAATGTGAAGGAATCTCCCTACCTATCCCAGCAAGTCTGCCAGGTTTTGTCTTCTGAGTTTTAAATGCTGTATTTGAGGAGAGTTACACATCTCATATTGTTGAGCTAAAAGTAGAAGTTGCCAGGTACTGGGAATGTGGCCCCCATCCAGAATGTTGTTGTTGTTGTTGTTGTTGTTTTATGGGCCTTGGTTGTGACAAATTGCAGTGGTTTAACCTGGGGTGGAGAGAGGCTTGGGAAAATTTCCCAAAAGGTGGTGGGACTGGAAGTTTTCAGAGAGAAGTACGAGTGCATGTCTGAGTGTGAATGTGTGTGTGTGTACATTTCTCTGGCCAGTGGCAGAGGAGCTTGTCCCCAGGGCATGGGGTCTGCACAGTTCCTAACATTTCACCTTTCCAGGTCTTTAGGCAGGCATGTTAAATCAGAATCTTTGGGAATGGGTTCCAGGATTCTGAGTACATAGAAGTTTTATAAGACTTCACAGTCAAACTCAACACAAGCTGCTCTGAGATGAAGAAGGCAAGATAATGAGCTTGAAGGATGTTTGCATTTGGAAATTGAAGATATGGGATGCAGAATGGAGCAGTGAGGGCACCATGTGTCCCTTGACTATGGGCTGTTTATTTTGTATTTTACATGTACACATATATTAAAAATAAATATACATGAATATTATGTATACAATCTAAATATATAAGTTTTATTTTCTGTATCTTATGATGTTTTGACATTTTATTTTAAAAAAAGCCTTCTGGCCAGGAAGCACTGGCTTGCCAGTTCTTCAAGATAACCAAGGGCTCAGCTGAAGCATATCTTTCATCTGTAAAGTGACTAGTCCACACCCACACCTCCTCTATCTCCCCACACACCCATGGGGCCATATTCTGCCATCTGCATCATCCCAGGCCAAGGTACCAGCAACTAGAGATCTCCCGATGGCTCGAAGCTTGCTGAAATTATTCAAACTAGTCAGTTCTCAACCCTTCCCCCTGCCCTGTTTTGCCTTTTCCAGGAAACTGCAATGAATGTTACAGCCTAAATACTCCTCCAAAGCCTGGCTTCTGTCTCTGGACCACCCTGATACCTAACCCTGCAAGCTGATGTGCAGGGTCTCTTGATTCTGGGATCTGTGAGTATCACAAACTTTGCTTCTTTCCTGCGCTGCTCCTGTGTCTTCTCTTGTGGACCAACTTGACTGACATTGCATTAAGGAAAAAAAAAATACAGAAGCAAATCAAGGGAGCAAATCTTTCTTCTTGTCTTGAAAAATATGATTTATTTTGGAAAATGATCTATGTCAATAAGAGAACTTATATACTGAGGGAAGATTTCTAGCTCCGTGAGGCTAGTTTCAGATGTCATGGGAGTCAGAATCCACCTAAGGATTTTCCTTCTGTAACTTCCCTGGGCAGGTATGACCACTTCTCCACTGGTCTGCAGGATGAATTCACCCCTGCTTGAGACTTGATTTTCCACTGCCAGAAAACAAGAGGTGCCACCGGAGTGTTTGGCATTAAAGTGGGAATGATGTCATGTAGAAGGTCATGAACAAATTAGCTCCACTTCTCACTCGGCTGATCTCTGGCTTCCCACAACCTTGCATTCCTTCCTGTTCCTTAAACAAAGGTCCACTCCTTGACCTGGGGTGCAGGACTCCCTGATAGATCTCTGAATATCATCATACCTTCCTAAAGGCGTCAGAGAAAATGTTGATTACACCACTGGGCCACTGACAAGCTGTGTGCCTGGGGGCAAGTTACCCAGTGCTTTCCAAATTTCCTATCAGAAAGAGAGAGGGAGATTGCGGGCTCTCACGGTGAAGAGTGGGAGAACTGATATGCATCAGGTGTTTATTATAAAGACTGGGACAGACACATCAAGGATGTGAATCACTGTCTTGGTGATATTAAACACTCTGCTCTTTGTTGGTGGATGGGGAAAGAGATGAGCAGGGCCAGGTGTAGACATGCCTTTACCTCTATATTGATAGTCGTCAACATTGTTGCTGTTCATTTCCAAGGTTACTCATTGGCCTGAGGTAGCTGAGGTGCAGGCACTGAGGGGGAGTTGAAATGGGTTTAACCTCAACGGCCACGCTCTGGAAGTTCGCTCTAAAAGAGCGGAGAGATGGCACCCGTCACTTCACACTACACTCTGGTTGTGGCGTCTGCTGGCTTGTGAGGCCTGGACACCAACCATGTGAAGGGAGGTTTGCTCGGTGTGAGGATCGAATTCTGACTGCACGGTGTGGGAGGAAGCTTTGTGGCCTTGCTGTGGGCTCACAGGAATCTGTCATTCCTGGCTTTAAACAACTACCTTCCTTTTAGTTTTCCTCGTTTACCTCAGCTAACGTTAAATATTTTGTCAAGTAAAGTACCAATGGTTGTCACCTCACTCATGTCATTCATCTCTTTTATAGAAGGAAAAAAAAAAGGCAGGACGATTAAAATGCCTCCAACTATAATCTTCTTTAAGTTGATATTTCCTTAGGGGGAAAAAATGGCTAAAACCTTTCAAGGAAACATGTACTGAAAGAAAAAAAAAGTACACTGATGTGTTTATTATACTCCAATCCTAAGGGAACTATTGAAACCAGCTCTGAATGGAGCAATGATTCTGCAATGCTTTAAAAATTAGTCTGGGGGCAAAAATCTACAGAAATCTCTTTCAATAAACAATAAGGGTGGACATTTAAAAAAAATCCATATTTAGCTACCTATTAAAGTTTCATTGCAGCATATTTTCTCCAAAGCTATTTAATCTATTCAAGATATCTTGTGATGCAGAAATGTCTCTTCGTTTAGTAAAGAATAAAAGTTAACATCTACCAATGATGACTCGTTCCAAAAATTATCAGAGGCAAAAATAATTATAATCATTCTTCTCATGCAAAAACCATTTGGAAGAGAAAGATCATGGGCTTAATGCTACTAGCATTTCAAATAGATGAGGGTTTCTACTTTATTCCCCCCACCTAAGAGACGTGTACTAAATGATGTACGAGGATGTGAATCACTGTCTTCGTGATATTAAACACTCTGCTCTTTGTTGGTGAATGAGGAAAGAGATGAGCAGGGCCAGATATAGAGATGCCTTTACCTCTATATTGGAACATGGGGTTCCCTCATCATTCACTAGAAAACATGAGGCTCTCATTTTGGAGGAAACTTTGTCAGAGCTTGGACCCAGTAGATGAAATGTCATTACAGATCCCGCACATGCAAAGGACACTTCTTTCTGAACCAGGCATCAAAACAAGTTTCCATGCTTACCTCCTTTCTCAAAGCTCTGTCCAGCCTTAGTCATATATTTTTAAGTATTCTATTTATTTGTGTGTGTGAGAGAGAGCGCACAAGCAGGGGGAGCTGCAAAAGGAGAGGGAAAAAGCAGCCTCCCCACTGAGCAAGAAGCCCAACATGGGACTCAATCCCAAGACCCTGGGATGATGACCTGAGCCAAAGGCAGACACTTAACTGACTGAGTCACCTGGGCGTCCCAAATCTCACTGGTTTTGCAGGCACTAATTCGTGCAGGTTTTCATTCTCTGCACACATGTGAGTTCATGTATTTATCACCACAGGCAAGAGACAGAAATCTACATCGCAGATTCCCTGTGCTGCTCTTTCATGGTAAGTCAACCTCCTCCATCCCACCTC
Organism: Mellivora capensis; assembly: GCA_004024625.1. Classification (NCBI taxonomy): domain Eukaryota; kingdom Metazoa; phylum Chordata; class Mammalia; order Carnivora; family Mustelidae; genus Mellivora; species Mellivora capensis. Next base: position 30,090 of record PISX010005411.1, on the reverse strand, counting down.
CCAACTCTGTGAACTACTAACCTGTTCTCCATCTGTAAGTTTGTGATTCTGTCATTCGTACTGTTTTTACCAAGTTCCCGTCATCACACCATAGCTGTCCCAATCCCTTGAGATTTGTTTGTTTCCAATTACTGGCAGGGCTAAAGGTGCTAACAGAGTCACAGAGAAGGCTCTTGAGAATCTTTCTGTTTGTGAAATCCTCAGCGAAAGCTGAGAAATGCCTGGGGAGTGAGATTGAACTTGACAACTTTGCCATTGATATGCGGACTCATTTCAGATGTGTTAGTCCAAAGACTATATACAACTAAGCATCTAAAACTGTGTCCTATTAAGTGTGCTTAATTGCATGAAATGCAATTATTTAATTGAACAAATCAGAACACAAAAACTGGAGAAATATCCTACGGAGTTTCACTTCCTCAGGATCTTCGCTTCAGTGTGTCGCTCCAGACAGGTGCTGGCAAGCCCATCTCTGTCCACCCCTGATTTCCTCTCTTCCTTAAACCTATTGTCATATACTCTTTTTGAGTCACTTTTTCCCAGACATTTGACTGATTCCTTTTTTGTTGTTCTCCCCACCCCCATGTGAGAAGGGAGGCTCTTTTCTAATGAGGCTGTATCTTCTTTTCTTTAAATAGGGTTGTTGCTGTACCTCCAAAGAGGCATATTCTTTTGCTCAGACACAATTTTGGTTTACAAAAACTAATGCATTTGTCTTGGTGTCTCCATCTTTATCACTTAGGATGTGGGATAATGGTGTCCTTACATGCTGATGGGAATAGATCTTTATCTTTTGGTTTCTGAAGTCTACGTCTTCATAAACCCAAACTGGAAGTTTCAACTCGGAAAACCAGGTGATGCCATATCATGCACCATGCATTTCACTTCCTAATAGTTTCACCCGCACTTAACAAACAGCTCAGATACATGTGTGTCTGTTTCCTAAGACATATTACCCAGCGATGTGCTGTCCACTTGGTTGAGAATCAACGTCTCTCCCCCAATTTTCCTATTTACTTACAAACAGTAAGCACAATTTTTATCCATATATGGAGAAAATATATAATTAAGAGCTAATCTCAGGTTTTACCCAGTTTGGCAAGCTATACAATAAATTAATTTTCAAAGCAACTTTGAATTCCTAAAAGTAAAATTAAGTAAAAAAGTAATGACAATTTTTGAAAGACACTTATGCACTCTTGTCCTCTCATAGACACTTATGCACTCTTGTCCTCTCATCTGAAAGTGAATAAATCTTCCCAATCCCACTGATGGGGTACTTTAAAGATGAGATGAAAAATAAAAGGGTGATGAAGGGGTCTAGAAGTATCTACCGTGGATGATACATCATATAAAATTATGTGTCACTGTGATTAGTAATATGTAATTTAATTGTTTCAGAAAGAAGCCCTCCCATAAATTCCACCTATACTCTGTGTCTCTGGCAAGTGCTTATAAGACCAGTAGTGTTTTAGTCCCCCACCCCCCTTCGTTATTCACTGACTTTTAAATTTCAGCTATTTCTTTTTAATCCATGGTTTATCTCTCTCTTCAAATTCATTGACATTTTTTATAGCTTTGTGCTTTCTACTAATATTTTCAACATTATCACTATCTGTACGTTTCATGGTCTATTATATATTCAGATGTCTGATGTGTTTGCACATCTTTTATCTATCTATCATCTATGTATTTGCTATTTATTTATTTTATTATTTTTGTCAGATTGTTCTATTACATGGTATCTTATCTTTGCCAGCAAATGTATTTGGGGGAATATAGATGAATAATTTGAGATTCTGGATGTAGCCCTTTCCTCTAAGGAGGATACAGTCAGGGGCCACCTCAAAGCAACATGCTGAGGTTCCTTGGACATTTAGGCATGTAGGTTATGGAACAGATGCTCCATGTTTCACTCACCTTTATTTTGAGAGAGTAGACCTCTCAGGTTCCAGCTTGTGGAAATGAGTCTTCTACCAGATGCCCGTCCTCCCGTCTGCTCTAGCCTTTGATCTGTCTCTCTCTTTCTGCACAGAGCTAGCAAAACAAAAGTTTAAGTTTTTAAGTTGGTCAATATGGTCATATTCTCTCAGGGTAGAAGTTGCTGCTTTATTAGGCTGCTTCCCTGTTTTCTCACTGACAACATGTCCTGGTAAATCCTTATGACTTGTTTGATGTTTGTAACATTTAAAATATAAATTTTATCCTTTATGTTTTGCACTTTTCAGCAGGAAGTTTGGTGCAGATTACCTAATTGACCACAAGTGAGTTCAAAAGAGGGAGAAATTATTTTTTAATTATTTATACAAAAGTGAACAAATTCTAACCCAAAAGAGACTCGAGTTTTTTAATTTTCTTTCATGTCTCACCCACTCTTACTCTTAAAATACAATGTGTCAGGACTTTATTTTTGTAAAATACCGTGAGATCACATATTCCAAAGGATTGTGCTGTCCAATGTTATTTGGAATTTTTCATATAGAGGTAAAAGAAAAAAAAATCTTGTAAGTCAGTTTTTAGTAAAATACTTTCTTAGACTTCGGTTATTTTTTGATGGTAAGCAGCTCAGTATCCAGAATGTGATGAAATGTATATGCTTAGCAGAGTAGTTCTTGCTATATTTATTTATTTTAAAATAAGACCACTGAAAATGAACCACATCTGTCAGTAGACATGGCACATTTTAAACTGACTTTAAAAAAAATACTTTCAATATCAAGCCTCCTCTTAGTTACAAGTTGTAATTAGCTTTTGAAAGTTATTTGGTTGGTTTGCCTGGAAACTACCTGTAAGCACACAACTTAAAGGAGAGAGTGTTGACATTTGCTTAGTGATTAATATGCTCAAAAACTTTTGTTTTCTGTTCAGACTCTGCTGAATTGCCCAACATGTTCTCTTCAAGATGAAATGGACATAGGGAAATAATTCCATGATTTCTTTACAAACAACTCACAGTCATAGGACAAGGAAAATAATTCTTACCTGTGATTTTTGCCATTCACAGTCTATCATATGCCAGAAAGACTCTTGGGTGCTTAATGTGTTAGTTCTTGGATCATATCAATGGCTGGACCCCTCCCTCACTAACCCTTGCTCCCACATTTTGTTTTTATTCATGTCACACAACTAGTAAGGAATAAAATGGAATTGTATCCTTTCCACATCAAAGGGAATTCCACACTATGATGCTTAGTAATTAATAAAGATGAGCAGTAATTTAACCTTAATAATATACGTAGGATCTTTACTAACAAAAAATGTAAGTTGATTCTTGATTTGAGGATTGAAGCTGCCTACATTGATTTAGTCATTTAATAAATATTTATTGAGTTCTTACTTTATGCAGTCACCAAATATTGTCATAAAATTGCAACCAATAACACTTAATTGTATAAAATCACCTAGAAGTATGACAAATCCATTTTCTTATTTTAAAAATTTAGGTAAATGTGTTTTCAATTTTCTAATATTGTGTAAAAAACCAGCTCAAAACATAGGGACTAACAACAGCAAAGACTGATTATTTCTTATAATTTTAGGGGTTGGTGTACTGGGCTGTTCTTTTGCAGCAGTCCACCAGGAGCACTCATTAGTTGTTTCCATCTGATAACTCAACTGAGGTAAAGGGTACAAAATGGTCCCACTCACTTGGCCAGTAGGTGGTGTTGTCAGTTGGGTACCATTCACCGGTAGGGTAGATTGGTTTTTTTCCACAGCCTTGTGGGCTCAGGAGTCTAAGAGGGTGAAAGTGGAAGCTATAGGGCCCCTGAAGGACTAGCTTGAGAAGTTGCACATATATCATCACTGTACTGCATTCTTTTGATCAGTGTAAGTCCACAAGGCCATCTCATATTTAAAGAGATGGGGAAACAGACTCCACCTCTTGATGGAAGACATGGAAAAGTCATATGACAAAGGATTTGCATAGATGGATGGAGGTAATTACTGTGGCCATCTTGAAAGGAATTTTCCAGAGTCCACTCTCCACCTATAGCAATTTATTCACATTCTTCTTTTATGAAAAATAGTTTTAAGCCTTCCCCCAAAGTCTTATCTTTGTTTTGATGTCAGGCTCTATCTCCATATCCTTGCAATTTTAATCAAGTCTGAATATGGTAAGACTCCTCAGGCATAGCAACTCTTGGTCCAGACATTTGTGAACAAAAAAAAGACTTGTTATCAGCCCCTCAAGCCCTCAACACTCAAGGTATAGAAGAGGAGACTATAAGCAGCAGACAGTCACTGGTCTTTATTAATTCTGAAACCCATCTGGGAGCGTTAGCTGAGCCCACTCTCCAGGGAGTAGGGTTGTGACTGTTTCTCTCTTCTGAGAGTGATTCATTTGTTCATTGTATTTTTCAGCTTTTGGGTATAACATCTGGGCACTTAGCTCCATCCTCTGATGTCATGTTTGAAAAGAGTGTACCACATTCTTTAAAAATCTGAGTTATTATAAAATATATAGAAAACTTATTAGAAGTACATGAAATAAACATAATTTTAAATCTCGACTTATACTTAATGACTTCTATTTACCTAGATATATGTCAATGTAATATTTCAGAAATGATTTTAGGTTTCAGTTTGTATCTGGTTTCTTGTGCAGTATTTTCTGAAACAGTGATAATGTCTATATTCTAGCAACATGTAGTGGGTACATAACCCTTTAAATATACAAAATAAAGTCTGTCTTTCAAACTATAATAATTGGGACAAATAATTATATTTCATTAAGTTCCTAACTTCATGAATAATTTCCAATTCAGCGAAGCTCTAAAAGCATTTATTGAGCCCCTCATAGTTGTTGATGATTGTCCGAGCTCTATGGAGACACAGTGAGGCACTTAGCCTGATCACATGGGTTGCAGAAAGCAGTGATTCATGAAAAACTTACTGGAATAAAATGACTAAGCTAGACCTTAGAGGATGTGAAAGAGTACCTTTCAGGAGGAAGGAACATTATCAAAGGTATGCAAACTTGAGTTTATATGATATACACAGGGACTGATACTCTCCACTCAGCATTACATTCAAATGCAAATCTTTCAGAAATATTCTCACAGAAATAACCAGAAATAACATCTAACCAGACATCTGCACAACTCACGATCCAGTCAAGTTGACATGAGAAATTAACCATCACAGCAGTTAACCTGATAATATATAGGAATGGTCTACTGAGGACCCATTATGAGAAGAAATACATAATAGGGGTCAAGTGCTATTACAGAAGCTTCAGCAAATACACTAAACCAACAACCAATGCAAGATATTTTTGCTTCCTTAAACAGAGTACATAGGTCCAGGAAACAAAAGCTAGAACTAGGTATGACATTTTTCACTCCCACATTGTAGTTGTTTTCTAGGGCTACTATAACAAAGTACCACAAACTGGGTAGCTTAAACTGCAGAAATTTATTATCACACCAGTTCTGAAGTTAGATGTACAAGACCAAGAAGTCATAAGAGTTGGTTCCTTCTGAGGACTCTGAGGGAGAATCTGCCTAGCTTCTGATGCTTTGTTAGCAATCTTTGGTATTCCTTGGCTTGTAGAAGCATCACCCAATCTCTACCTTTATCTTTATAGGGCGTTCTTTCCATTTGTGTGTTTCATGTCCAAATTTTGCCTTTTTATGAGGACACTGTCATATTGGACTAAGGTCATTCTGTGGAAAGATACACAAAGGATCTGCATTGCATACTCCTAATCAACAGTTTATAAGAAGAAAGAAGCTAAGTAACTTTGTATATGACACTTCAGAACACTTTTGGAAAACTAAAGAATATAATGATGTTGGTTGGTTTCTCCTAATGTCCCCAGACAAAAGGTAAAAGAAAGGCATGAGTTCAGGGGCACCTGAGTGGCTCAGTTGGTTGAGCATCAGACTCTTGGTTTTGGCTCAAGTCATGTTCTCAGAGTCCTCAGATCGAACCCTGCATTGGGCTCCACACTCAGTGCAAAGTCTGCCTGAGAATCTCTCCCTCCTCTCTGGCCCTCCATCTTGTGAATGTGCTCTCTCTCTAAAAAAATAATAAATGAATGAATGGATGAGTGAATAATAAAACCCTAAAGAAAGAAAAGGATGAGCTCAGGAATTTGAAATCCAGGTCAAGTACTATATAAATGAGCTAAGAGTTTCTAGGGGTCCCCTAAAGGATACCCCTATCACCAGAAGCCCTAGGACTGTTATTACTGAACAATAAACATAGACCCCCATCCTACAAATAGATTAATTACAAGGCAATTTGAACTCTGAACCTCACAGGGTGTCTACTACTAAAGTGAGGGCATTGACTGGGAAAGAATGGGATACTGTAAGCTGGGATGGGTTGTATGGGGAGGTAATGATGAATCTGGGGACAGTAAACCCCTAAATTCTGATATGTCTTCTTTGCCAGTGGGAAAGTCCTACTCCCAGTGGAACTGGCTCCCCCACTCCAGCAGGGTGTCCTCCCCCAACGCAGTAACAGGGTCATCCCCACTCACAGTCAGATCTTCCTTTCCACCTGTCTGAGATTAACCCTGCATTCCTTGAGGAAACCATAGAGCTGCTGTGGAAGATGTGCGGAGTCTCCTCAGAACCCACCTCCACCACCCCTTTCTACTTCTAGGCTGATAACTTGACTTAAGTCCCAGGGGGCCCCTAAAGGTAAGGTGAAAAGTATAACACACAAGAAGGTGTGCTAAGCTCCCAAAAAAGAGTTTTCTAATTTATACAAACAGAAACCAGGGTAATATATCTGAAAATGGACATTAAAGGAAGTGGAATAATGGTAGGGAGACATAATGTTGAATCAGGCAGAACTTATTGAAATGGGCTCACCAAACAAAGATTCCACATTTAATGTTGCTTGGGGAATTTTAAGGGACTCTGATAAATAAAACCATGCATCAAAAGATGGCCCACTGTGAGAAAACTGGAAATAACTTATCTCCCTTGGTTTAATGTTCAGGAGATGTTTCAAAAGTTTAGGAAAATTGGAATGTTAGGATAGATTTGTCATTTAAGACCTACTTATTCAAATGGGAGTTTCAAGAGATATACCTTCATGAATATTTTGAGCAATAAATTTGTGAGGGGATTCCCAGCATCCTTCTGAAAGCTCTTCTCTGAAGGCCAGAACTTACAGAGAGACTCACAACTACTGAGCTGGAAAATATAAATGCAATGGAAGTAATCAGATCCCAGGGTGGCAGGGCCAAGAGGCAGCACTCAACATTCAAAGGCAAGGTGGATGTACTTACCTTAAAGGATAACAGAGTCAAAACAGCAATCAGAATCATGTGACTTGCACAGACCTATTGTGTTGGCTAGTTAATCATGGTGTTCCTAAAAGTGAAAAGATAGTAAGTAACTAAGTCTTTATTTGATCCATATAAGCAGACAATTTCTAGATCAAGTGAATAAAAGTCTAACTCAAATCACGAAAACAGGGTCATGACCCCTCAGCCAATTCCCAGGCATGAGCCAGTTTATAGACCCACTGCCTTCCATGTAGGGAAGTCCAGATTCCCTCAAAAGAGGACCCCACTAGACTACTGAAAGTTTGTCCTGGTAATCTTTACTCCAATTTTCTCACAAAGGAACCTGAGGCTTTTTACCAGGGTACCTGTGCATTAGGGAAAAAGAAATGGCGTCTTTCTGGGACTACTAGATACTGGCTCTTAATTGACACCAATTCCAGGATTCTATCTGTGGATTCCAGGATTCTATCTGTGGTTAATTCCCAAGTTCCAGAATGCATACTTGGAATAGACATAGTTAAGAGCAGGCAGAATCCCCACACTGGTTCCCTGACTTGTTGACTGAGGGCTATTATGGGGAAAGACCAAATGCAACTACCTTGAACTACCTCTACCTAGAAAAAAAAATAGTAAATCAAAGGAATACTGGGGTGTCTGTGTGGTTAAGCAACCATCTCTCAATTTGGGATCAGGTCATGATCTTGGGGTCTTGGGATGGTGTCCTGCCTAGGGCTCCATGCTCAGCAGGGAGTCTGTTTCATGATTCTCTCTCTCCCTTCCCATTGTCTCTCCCCCAGCTTTCTCTCTCTCTCAAATAAATAAATAAATCTTTAAAAAGAAGAAGAAGAACAAGAACAAGAACAAGAACAAGAACAAAAAATACCACGTTCCTGGAGGGATTTTGTCACCACCAAGGACTCAAATTTTACTTGCTAAAAATGGCTTATCTGTCCTTAAATGATACCTTTGTAAAATACAGTAAGTATGAATTCCTGAGAAGATTTCATGAATAAAAGACATAAAACTACAGGGCCATTTTTTAAAGTTATTAGATAAAATGGAGCAAAAATTACTCTGTTACAAACTTCCCTAAATTTGTCACATACTGTGTCTATCTCAACCCATCCTGGTAGTAACAGCTTATAGACAGGCACTGTACCCCACTTTGGTAGCACGGCTCTAGGACACTGCCCACCATTCAAGTTGGCAAGTACCAGGAAAGGCTACTGGGAATTTATAGCTCACCAGGATGCATTAACCTCATTCTGAGTCTTGTGCCCTCGAATGCTAGCTGCACTCCTTGTTCTGCAATCATTGTTTTTATTTTTTTTTGTTTTTCAATCCGGCTTTTCATTTTTCTTCAAAGTATTATGAGTTGAATCACCATCCTAGTTGAAAGGAAAACTATTCAGATTTTTTAAATATTTTTTTTCTTTTCCTTAATTCTTTGCACCGTCTTGAAGACAATGATCAACCTTGTTCTATCTTTGAGTCAATAAATTGTGATGTACTACCTGTAGCTTGATTTTGTTAATAAAGTTTTATTAGAATGCTAGCTATTAGCTTATTCCTCTACTTGTCATTTATGGGTGATTTCACTACAATGGCCAATTTGGCTACTTATGAAAGAGACTGTGTGACCTGAACACCTAAGATATTTACTATCTGCCTCTTTGCAGAAAGTTTGCCAATCTCTTCTCTACATCATTCCTATTTTTCTGTAATTCCTAGAATTTTCTGGCATTCATGTAGTCATGCACTTATATAACAAACATTTATTAAAAGCTGTCCATGTACCAGGAACTGAGCAATATTTTTGAGACATAAACATAAAAAGATGTAATCTTTTTATACATAGCGTATGTTCACTATGCACAATAATTGCTTTGACTGAATTTTAGAAGTTTTGAGTGTTATATTTATTATTCCAAGTTGCAAGTATTATTAATCTATTATCTGAATCCTTTGTGTCCTTATTATGATTTTATTTCTGATACTGTCAGAGAGAGATGAGATCTAGAACATAAAATTTGCCCATTTAGTCTTCTAACTCATATTCATCACTTCTTTTATCATAGTGATCTTTGATTTAAATATACATTTATATTTTGTAATAATAGAAATATAAATATTTCAAAAGCTGTACTTTTTTGCTATATATCATAAAAATATAGAAACTTTAAGATTTCTGTTTGGTGTAAATAGAATCCACTTTTTTCCCTCCAACATTGTCCAGATTTGAGTTTCTCATCTTACTAATAAAGGTTCAAACTAATAACAAATAGCCGTTGATAAGACAGAGCATTTCCTTGGTAAAGCTAGTTCTCATTTGCATGGTACTTTTCTTCATTCCATAAACTATCTTAAAGTGAGAATATATTATTATCCAAATAATCTATTCTTAATTTTTTGAATCAATTATTTTTTTTCATACTCTTTAAGATAAGATGATGATCTGGAATCTGACCCTGTCTGTTGTCATATCACAAAGAAAAAGGAACACTCCCCAATGCACAACGGGACTGACCCAACATCACATAAACCAGAAGCAGACACCTGGGTCTCTTGTTTCCTCTGGAAGCATTTTATTCTCTGCCTTTGTCAGTGAGAGCTGTCACCTAATAAATACACATAATGAGAGATTCATGAATCACTGTAGCATGAAAAAAAAAGTGTTTTTGTAGCAGCAGAAATGCAATTAAACACAGTTTCAATAATATCTTGGAAGAAAATAAAAAACAAACCCGTGGCAACATTTCTTGGGCAATGCTGAATATGTATAAAATTCTCCAACTTTTCCATCTCACACTTAAAATATTTCACAGAAGCCTTAGGAATGCACATAAAAGCTACAGCATAGGGCATATAGTTCATGGTGTTATAATAATGTTTTATGGTAACTGGTGGTGGCTATACCTGTGGTGAGCATAGCCATAGCATAATGTACAGATTTGTCAAATCACTGTGTTGTATACCTGAAGCACTGTGTGTCAACTATACTTCGATTAAAAAAAAAGAATTTAGTCTAGGAGTCTTGCTCTTGATAAGTTCTTGACATATGAATGTTTATTCTACTTGCTTGTCAAGGTAATGTTTTAACTCTTAGCTGATGGTTCATTAATATTAATATTAATATTTAATTTGTGTTTATCAATTTTTACAACTTTTCTAACAGCAACATGGGAATTACCCAGGAAATTGTTAGAAATGTAGATTCTCAGTGAATTAGAATCTCTTCAGTTGAGATGCCCAGGTGATTCATAGACAAATTAAAGTTTGCAAAACACTAGTTAAAATTTTGAAGGTGGTGAAGCATGAAATAATTTCCAACAACATTGAGGAGAATTCTTAGGGCATGATTTTCTTTTGGAACAGGATCAATGGCTTTGGTGTGAGGATAAAGAGGGGTGGGTAGAGGGTGGAAGTTGGAGGCTGGTGAAAAGAACTGAACATGGCTTGTGTTTGCCAAGAGGCTCTCTATTTCCTCTGGCAAGAATCTCCTGGTTGCAGAAAATGTCCTCCATTCAGAGAATGCAGGAGTCATATGCTTATCTGTGATACTCCTTATTGTATCTCCTGCTTTTTGGAGCATAAGTAATTCCAGAAAGCTTCCCCAAGCTCCAGGGCACTTCAGTTCTTGTATGGTTTTTTATACATAAGTTAAACCTTCCCTACCAGGTAGGTACCATCCGAGAGTAGGACCCATGTTTTTTAGGTCTCCCCATGGCCAAGGATAAAACCGTGTACATAGATAGGCTCTAATTAATATATGTGGAAAGGAAGAAAAGAGAAATTTTAGAAGGCTAGAAGACTGAAAAGCAGGGAGAGAAAAGAAAGAAAGGGAAGGTCTCACATATAAGATGAATTGGTAACTTTGATCCAGATAAAGAATTTTTCAATAAAACTGATAAAATGACCATAAAAAGACGTAAAACTATCATTTATTGAGCATTTACACTCTTGCTAATACTGTGCTTTTATATATATTGTGCCATTTGTTCTTGACACGGATCCTCTGAGGTGGGTACCAGCATGAAAATCACCTCTGGAGACTGTTAAAGGAAGACTCCAGGGCACAACATCAGACAGCTCCTTGTGTGTATTCAGCAGATGCTGGGAACCTGGAATCTGCACTTAAGCAAACACCCAAGTTGATTCTGATGTACCAGACTTTGATGACTAGCTTAGACTTTAGGCTTCTATATATATAATTTAAGAAACCATTAATGTGTCTGACAGCCACATCACAGTTTTCTCATCTTAATTTTCCCATCAATCAGAAACCTTATTTTTTAAAACTAATTACTTTTAAGACAGGTACTATCTCCCTTTCATATTGGGACTGTTCAAACTGAGAACTGCAATCATATTATGTCCATTCCTGTTCAACTTCATGTGGTGAATGCTGATTTCTAGTCCAGTTTGTTGAGAATTGGAGGGGGGTGGTATTCATCCTTTTATACCATGAATTACAAACCCATCTTCATCTTTGGTCACCCACACATTTGACAACTGTGCCCCCTATTTGTAAGTTAATAATACATCTCTTTAAAGAAGAGGACAAAGGACAGACTGCTGTGATCTCATTAGATGCTTCCTTAAAGGTGAATGCACACTCATTAATCAAGAATCTTCAGCTATGATTATTCTACCAACTACAAATTCATCTATCGCAACTTCTCTCCTGTCTCTATTCTCCAGTGGACTAATTGGGGAAAATGGCACATTTTGTTAAATGCCTTTTAATTAGCTTTCAGCATTTCTATTTCTTTCCCTTCTGGTACTAGTATATGAAGTCATATACAAGGATTTTTTTTTTCTGGGAATTAATCCATTATACATTTTTGAACATCTGCCTGTGTCTGGCCATTGTCTTGTATTTAATGGGCACGCACTAGTCTTGGGGGGGTTCTTGCTTCTCTTCTAGGTGGTCACGAACCATCCATTCAGTAATACTCCCTGGAATTGAGTAAAACAATGCATGTAAAGATGAGACACATGCTTCCTCCCCAAAGGAATTGGTTTTTAATTTGTTCTCCACAAAGTTTCAGGTACTCAAAGGAGGTGTCAAGAGGATCACTTTATTAGAAAAAGTCACAGGGGGCATTTTTGTGGAAACTTTCATTATGTAGTGGTGACAAATTCATTTTGCTCCAAGTTAATATGGGGACCATTTAGAAGGGGATTTGGATATCCATCATGCTTGCCTGGTGACATCTTTTCTATTGTCTTTAGCTATTTTTTTTTTAATTTCTGTAATTCTTTTTTTTTAAGATTTTATGTATTTATTTGAGAGAGAGAGAATGAGAGAGAGAGCATGAGAAGTGGGAGAGTCAGAGGAAGAAGCAGACTGCCTGCTGAGCAGGGAGCCTGACATGGGACTCCATCCCAGGACTCCAGGATCATGACCTGAGCCAAAGGCAGTTGCCTAACCAACTGAGCCACCCAGGCGTCCCATCTTCAGCTATTTTTTAATTCTTTCAGAACTATTTATCTTTTATCAACATAGCCAACATTATCTCTTCCCACTAAGAGGAAAGAGGAGACATTTTATTCTTCTTTTAAAACTGTGCTTAGCCCAATATTGGAAAACAAAAAAAGGTTATTGGAGTGTAAAGACTTGGCAGACATCTGAGAGGCTAGAAGGTCACAGAACCAAAAGAAAATGAAGAAATTTCAAGAGAAATTGTGTTGGAGATCAAGCAAATTACATGACTCAAATTTTGCCCAGGGTGCAGGTTAGGCCCACTCTACCCAAGTAGAAACTGGGCACATTAGACATCAAAATCATCCAGTTTTCAGCTTTTTCAAAGGCTATGAAGGAGCAATCAAAGGTAATTTGCAAATTGGAATTTGAACCAAAGGTGGAAATTAATTGCTTATTCAATTAAGTACCAGGTATTTTGAGGGTGTGATTTCATATTCAATGCTCAAACATCCATGAAGAGACTTTTTCTTTTGGTCCTCTTCTACAGAAGAAGAAGGGAATGCAAAGCATGGAGACATTACATAATTTGCCAAAAGTGAATAGTGGAGCAAGGAAATTCCAGGCAACCTGCTTGAAAGGCCCCATACCCCAACTTCTCAATCATGTCCCACTATACCTGATCTAGAAGAGTACTGAATATTCACAATCTTTAACACAATATCAGAGTGAATTTATATTTTGGTTGTGTGATGCTAGTCCTTTGTCTCAGCCTGCTTGAGGCTACGGTGTGTTTTCTGCATAGGGGATGGAAAATTACATTCTCCTGGAGTGTGGGGTCATATCACTGTGCAGAAGACTTTTAAGTATGTTATGGTAACAAATTACATTTACAAACAGAAAAGTTATGTTTTACATAAAATATAATCATGCTGGTTAATATAATACAATATGAAATATATATGTACACACATAGATATGTGTTTATATGTAAAATTAATCGTTGCTTATGATCAATTAGACCTGCAAAATAATTGTAGTGATAGGATTTGTATAAGCATATGTGAAAAGATCAATACTCTTGATGGTGGCCAAAAAGTATGTGAAGACTTTTCTCAAACAGAGACAAATATACCAAGAAATCAGGAAACAAGACAACAAAGTTGAACCTCATTTCAATTCAACATTTATTATTTGATGGCTCAATATGAAAATTCTAAAATATGGGCTTTAATGATAAAAAATGATTAATTGGCTAGGAGTTCATCATGAAAAAAATACTGTAGTGACTATGCTCCATTTCTGACTCTTTAAAGCTCTTTCGGCAAGTAGAAAACTATTCCAAAGAAATAGCATAACTATTTGCCCCTGGTGGAGCATGCATCAACCACATAATTTACAAAGCCAAGTGAATATGCATTATGTGTTCACTCATTGTAACATATGAAAATTAGTTTAACTTAACATGTTGTAGCAGAAAAACACTTCTGAATATATATGTTAAATATTCATAGATATTTTAGTAAAACCAGTTTTATGAAGTCTAATCCTGCATATTCAAACCTAAACCAAAATTTTATTAATTTACCAGTTTTTTTCTTTTACATAAAAGGGTGAGGAGAGCATGAGTATAGTCTGAGAGGACTTACCTTACATTTAGAAAATCCTCTAGAGGGAATAAATCCTTTTGGTTTGGGATGTTTACACCAAAGGAGTTATCACTCTATTTGTGGAAACACTATAGTTTTTTAGTGTTCTTGGATCCATATAGTGACAGAGCATATGTTCTTGATAATCTGTTTACCAAATGTAAAGTTCTCATCATTGTCATAAAAAGTTTAAGAATAATATATTTGATTGTATCTTTTTATTTGAATTCCAGATTATATTTAATTAAATAAGAAATTAATTTTTTAGATCTTAGTATTTGTTTTTGTTTTACTTTTAACAAAGCAAAAATTTTAAGATTGATATTTATTGTTTGTATTTTATAGCATACTTTAAATATTGATAGGTATAAAAAGAAAATACAGTCTCATTATGATTCTATTATACATCTGGCATCATCATCATGGTGATAAACAGAGATAGAGATTGCTACTCAACATAAAGAATGCCAAATATATGAGTTGATCCAGCATCGCACACTGCCTGGTTTCCCTACATGATGCATTGAAAAATCTGTACTGTCTTATACATACAGAATTGGACTAAGAGTGAAAGAGAAGACATAAACCCTAACTGTAGCAAAAATAACTTTTTAAACAGCATTTTGAGTTTATAAAGAGTCTTCCATATATTTCTTCATTTCATTTTTACTATGACATTAAAAGTAGATAGGAAAGATGTTTGTTACATACATTTTCAGACAAGATATTTGGGTGAATAGTTCTAGGGCTTGGACTTAGTGTTTTAACTTCCAGATATAGAGACATTTCTTTTGTTTTAGTTATCATAAACAGCATTGTATTAGATGTGGATTGGTAAAATTGAAATGCACCACACACTGTTGCCACAGGGTGTTGAATGGTGTGACACAAGACGTGGTTCATATTTATACTCAGAGAGATGTTACATTTTTACTCCAAGTGTGAACTTTTCTAACAGTAGAAAAATAAAAAGCTCATCCAATTACAAAAGAATACAAAGAAAATTCTAACCTCATAAATAAAATGTAACAGTCCTTCCTTCCTTCTTTCTTTCCTTCCTTCCTCCCTTATTTCCTTCCTTCCTTTGGAACATCATACACTTCTGCCAGGAGTAAAATGATGCAGCTACTTTGAGAAACGCCCTGTATTTCTGAAACTATGAATCATAAAGTTATTGTATGGTTGTATGGTCCAACAGTTCCACCTCTAGGTACATAACAACAACAACAACAAAAATGAAAATGTGAGACAACACAAAAACTTATACATGAATTTAATATCCACATTGTTCATAGTGGCCAAAAAGTGGAAACAACTCAAATATCCATCAACTGATGGATCAATAAGTAAAATGTCCATACAGTGGGATGTTATTCAGACATAAACTACTGATATATGTTACAATATGTATGGACCATGAATAAACAGAATGTTAAGTAAAGGAAACCAGAAACAAAGGACCACATATTGTATGATTCCATTATGTGAAATGTCCAGAAGAAGCAAATTAAGAAAGACAGAAATTAGATTCATGGTTGCCTAAGTTTGGGGGCATGGGGAGGGAATGGAGAGATTAGGAAATGACAGTCAAGGGTAAATGAAGTGTTCTAAAATTGGTTGCAGTTATGGATGAGGAACTCTCTGAATATACTAAAAGCTATTGAATCATGTATTTTATATGGGTGAATTGTGTGGCATATATATATTATATATACATATAATATATATATATATTCAAGCTATTAAAAAATAAAGGAAAATGAATGAAGAAAACAAATAAAAAATTCCTTATGAAAAAACTATATAGAAAAAAAGAAAGAAGAAAGGGAGGGTGGGAGGGAAGAAAAAGCGGGGAGGGAAGAATAATCGCACATGCATCAATCACTATATTGAGTTTGGGTGGAGCAGGCAGGGGAATGGGAAGGAAGACCACATAATGAGATAATGTCAACTCCTGTTTGGTACTGGATTCAAAGGTATTTTATTAAATTATTAAAACAGACAAAAATATTTTGAAACAAACACATAAAAACATTTCTTTTTTTTTTTCAATGAACAATGGTGATATTGGGTCACAAAGCAAGAATTGTGGTTAATCCAATTCTGTTGACCTCTGGTTCAAAAAATAAAATTCGTAATTTGAGAGGAAGAAAGAATAACATAATGAAGGAAGCCTATGAAATAAGAGGCTGGAGTTGGCAGAACTTGTAAAAGTAGATTTTTTTTCCATTAAGATTTTCATTAATGTTGGATCAATCACTCACAGTCAAAGCACTAGCAATGTGCTGAGAACAGTAACCAAACAGTAACTTCAAAGTAAATCAAGAGAGTAGTTCAAATGGTGGAAGTATAAAGTGAATGGCACAAATTAAGTGTCTCAATGTTCTCATTAGTAAAAGAAGAACATTAAACTGAATAACCTACAAAAGGTACGCTAGTTCTAGGATTTGATAAATCTGAGACATCTACATGCCATCCCTTTTAGAATGCTGCTCCATATTAATAAGGTGTCTTGACCACTATAAGTGGGGAGGAGAGGTGACACTCCAAGTGGTCTCCATGGGCCCACAGACCCACTATATGAAAATACCAGCAAATATTAAAAAAAAAACAAACATTTTGTCCCCACAGAGTTGATAAATATGTTTTCAAATGGAAATAATTTACTTGTGAGAATTTAGGGAGAAAACATTTTTTTCTCTCCTCTGGAATATTGGTTAATCAATAATATTTGCCTGACAAAAGCACAATAAAAGAACACTGAAAAATATTTCAGAAAGATTTTACAGAAAATGAAGGTGAAACATGGACAGGAAAGACGAGGAGTTCAAGTAATTTTTTCCTACAATTCATTTGATATTAGTCTTTCCACAAGTGTTGATTAATTATAAGTAAGAAAAAGGAAATTATTGGAATATTGGGCTGCAATATAGCTAAGATAAAAATTAACAGCTGGATTGTTGGTGAGGTGGCTGTTTTCCTTGGCACCAATTTTGTTATTCATTTAAAATGCCATTTAAAGAGTTGTTAATTCACCACTGTTGAAGTATGGGCTCGTTGAAATGAACTAATGCTGTATAGACTCATGGCAATGAACTCATCATATCATTAGTCTGTGTTCCAAACTAAAGATAACATGTAGTCTAATGATAATATCCGGATAGAAGAGGAAGATTGATTCTTAATTGGGATCAAACCAAATCTTTAAGACAAAAATATGACCAAATAATCCTAGAATATTATAATTAGAAATGAATTTGTCAAAATTCTCCACTTTATAAATGAGAAAACCGAGGTGCAAAATGTCTAAATAATTTCCCCTTGGTGGGGAAATTTAATTTGGGATGACTTAGAATTCTAAATATTCTAACTTCTTGTTTGTCCTATAATTATTACACAGAAAATAACAGACCACTATAATTATTTGCCCCAATTCCAAATTGTTACACAGTTATATTTTTAAACATTTGGCAATCAACTCCTCAATCCCAAATGCAGCACAAAATAATCCCTGAAAATGCTGAAGTCAAATTTGGTTTTCCCATAATATTTCCTGTCAAAGCAAAAATTGCAGCAGACAAAATTAATCAGGCAAGAAAAATGTATTCAAAATTATTGCAATAGGAAAGATAGTTCAGAATGATGATCTATGGTAGAATTCAGTCTCAGCTCAACCCCATTGAAACAAAGTGTGGGAAAGTATTTAAGAGCTGGGGTGGGAGGATTGTAGGCCATGTGTGTTTGCTAATTGGCTTTGCCCAAAGGAAAAACAAGCTTTCTCTTATCTTTATGACAGGAAGTAGTTTTACAACATTGAGCAAGATGCCTATGGAAATTATGCTTCCATCCTTCCATAGAGACATTGAGGTGAGGGCATTGTCTTCCTTAATGATTATATTTCAAAGGGATGATGCCAGATTCTTGATAAAAATATTCCTGGGTTATAAAACCAGCAAAAGGCATTTAAAAATATTTACATTTCAAAGGGGACAGAGAAAGTTTAAAATTTTAACTTTTCTAAAGTAAATACTCTAAGAAAAGGGAGAGAGAGGTACCTCTGTGGCTAGGCTCCGTGGATTCTGTAAGGGCTGGGATGAGAGAAGGGTAAGCACTTAGAGGCACAGGTAAGCCTGTCTACAGTTTGATCAAGATGAAAAGAACTTTAGGTCATGCCCAAGGACGACTCTTCAAAGTTAAGTTGATATCACTTTTTATAATAGTAATTGTATCAGAATCATCCAAAATCAGCTAAAGTGATTTGAAGTGTGAATAGAATTGCAATGCCCTGTAAAGACTTAGGGCAGCCAATTTGGATTTAGGCTTTTGGAAGATTCTACTTTAAAAAAAAAAAAAAAAGATTTATTTATTAATTTGAGAGAGCATGCATGTGTGAGTGGGAAAGGGGCAGAGGGAGAGGGAGAAAGACAAGATCAAGTAGATGCCACATTGAGCACAGAGCCCTACATGGGGTGCGATCTCACCACACTGAGATCACAACCTGAGCTGAAATCAACAGTTGGATGCTTAACCAACTGAGCCACCCAGGCACTCCTCAGAAGATTCTATGTTCTCTTTTCACATCAAAAGCCAACTCTTATCTGAGTGTTTTGTGGGGGAAGGCAAAGAATGAGTGTGCTAATTTTTCTCTCGTTCCATCTTATCATTTCCATCTATAAATCCACACCCCCTCCCAAGTAATTTTTTCTTTCTTTCTTTTTCTTCACCACTTTAGGTCCTCAAACTTCTTTTCCTCGCCACAATATAATTGAATTATTTAAAGATCAAACCATTGGAAGAATAAAAGTGGTCACAGAGAGGGAAAGTATTTTTAGTGAGAATGATTCTAAGCTCTCCCTTTTCTACATTTTTGGTTCGAATTGGATGTATTACAGAATTCATAGCTTTGTAAAAACTCAAGTTTCTAGATTTTATTTGATTCAGAACATTTTGGCAATAAAGCCACTTCAATCATTTTTTAAAAGATGTATTTATTTTATAGAGAGACAGTATGTGAGCTGGGGAAGGGGAAGAGGGAGAGGGAGATATACTCTCAAGCAGCCTCCCTGTTTAGGGTGGAGACTAATGCAGACCTCAAATCCAGGACCCTGAGATCATGACCAGAGCTGAAATCAAGACCCTTATGCTCAACTGACTGAGCCACTGATGGGTCCCTAATCATTTTTATTTTCTTTAAATTTTAATTTCCAAGTAAAGCAGTGATTTATGGTAAAAGTATATTTAGTGCTAGCACATTATTACTATATTTTACTTTTTGCATATGGATTTTTGATCATTTGCACTAAATTTAGCTTTCTGTAATTTTCTGTCATTTTTTTAGAGTTACACAAAAGAGATTATCCATCATTTTTATCCAAAAGTATTAATTAACTGAGTGAACAAGTTTTTAAAAATAGAAAGACTTTTACCAATAGAGGTCTGATAAAATAGTCTAAGAACTAATTAAATTTTTTAGTCACTTAAAAAAATTGTTAGATGAAATCTTATGCTTGAACTATCCTTTATACACTGGGTTCCCAATTATTTTCAAGAGGAAATGTCCATTTACTTCCCTTACATACATTTTCCCCAGTGAAAATTTGGCTTCCAAATCTAGATTGTGAATCCAGCTTGGGTTTTGAGTCCTTCACTGAGTAAGGTGGAATTAATGTGAGGTCTCACTTTAACGGACAGAGAACAACTATGAGAAAGCTCCTGGAAATGAAAAGCACATAGGGTCCAACACAGGGGAAAACTGGTGGCTTGGAGCAGTGAACCAGGGGACATAGAGGAGAGGCTGAGGACAAAGAGAGGTCCAGAGGCAGGAAGCAGGGTGACGTGGTCATATCTCTTCACCCCTGGGACACCATGTCCAGAAATTGACCCCTGCGTGGAATTGCATCCCTAATGACATTTCTGGGTGAAACAAGTGTACCTACGCTGTTATCTCTACCACTATGTGAGTTAACACTGGGAAATGCTGGGGGCTGGGCCAATCACAAATAGTCACAAAAGACTCTTGGTCAAAGGTACCCATTTCCTTGAAGTTCTGCTCCTAGGTTTTGCTTCAGCCATGCCATCGGGTGACCTGAGGAGTGCCATCGAAAAGAAGAAAAACATGAGGTGGTGTCAGTACTGCGGGGAGGAATAGTTGCTGACAGTTTAATAATTTCCTGAGCTTTCTGCCCTCATTCCTTAGACAACTGTAAAGGAAGGTAGTGCCCCCAGAGCAGCCCAGTGCCTGGGACAGAATAGTAAGGTAGTGAGGAGAGGGTGCAGGAGACCAAGGAAAACCAAAGTTGTACACAGTGAAGCCCAGAGTTCCTAAATAGAGTGAGGAGGAGGCCCATCCTGCTGGACCCACAAATTAACTCAAAGGCCCTGTTTCAGTTTTTCCTCCAAGGTCACCACTTCAAGCATAGGCAAGGGATATTTTCAGAGGTATAAAGTGAAGCTCAGTGTCAGGAAAGGGAGGGAAAAGATGGGTATGCTAGAAAGGGAAAGAAAGAGAGGAACAGAGATAGAGACAGCGAGAGAGAAAAAAAGAGAGACAGATTTAGAGACAGAGGGAAAGAAAGAGAGGAACAGAGATAGAGACAGAGACAGAGAATCATATCAGTAAGAAATAAGACCTTACACCAGAGGAAGTGGAC
Organism: Mellivora capensis; assembly: GCA_004024625.1. NCBI lineage: Eukaryota > Metazoa > Chordata > Mammalia > Carnivora > Mustelidae > Mellivora > Mellivora capensis. The sequence goes on along the minus strand of PISX010005411.1, from coordinate 9,120 downwards.
CTAATTAAACAGCCAGGACAACAACTTAAAAGGACAATAAAGGCCCTTACAAAGCTAAGAGTAACAGTGAAGGGGGATTATGAAGAATATATACTTAACATGAAAAATAATCATTGAAACACAACAATCAAGGAATGATTGATTATTCCTTGTATCTGAATAGATACAAAAAATAAACCGGTGACTTAGAAATCTATGCTGAGAAAATTCTCCCAGAAGGTGAAATGAAGAGATGAAAAATATAAAACAAGATGTAAACATGGTGGGTAAGAAATAGAAATAGCAGACATTTCTCTAATAATTCCCAACAGCAATGACTCCGAACCCACAAAAAGAAAAGAATGGACCCGTAAGTGGAAAGATGAATAAAAAGAAGAGAAGACAAAATGAAACAAAACCAAATCTTTTACTAACTTGAGACTATCAGCTACAATTGGAGTAGCCATTTCTAATGAACAAAATTCATAAATCCTGCACAGTTATGAATAAGCAGTGTTTAAACTGAGTATGTTTGAGACTGCCCAAGTGAACAATGAAAACAAACACAGACATTGGAAGGAGTGTTGCAGTTTGATTTTCCCTGACACTGACCCTGAGATTAGAATCTGACTGAAGACTGCTTATTTGGAAAATGATTCTTGAAAGCACGAGTCATTCAGGAGTGAGGCAGGAGGCTGGAAGACAAAAGATGGAGAGTCAGTGATCAGGTACCATTTCAAGTCCTAATATTCAGTACCACTGAGGGCTTCTGGGAAATGGTTTGAACATGACCCAATTATCGATCTCGAGAGGCAAGGAATTTGAGGTATACACTTATCAAGCTCCATTTGTTATTGGTTAAGCATTACTCCTGAGGGGTATTGACATCCTGCAGTTTTACTTGTCCTGAATAGGTTCTGAACAAGTTCCCCAGGCCAGAGGAAACCTTCAGCTGGAATCATAAGATTATGCAGTATGAGGATGGGAGAGGGGGACCTAAACCAGCTGTTACTTCCAACAAGAATTGAGAATTTTTCCCATTGAGGATGATATTTGCTGTGGATTTTTCATAGATAGATTTTATGAAGTTCAGGAATGTTCCCTTTATCCCTATACTTTGAAGCATTTTAATCAGGAACAGATGCTGGATTTTGTCAAATGCTTTTTCTGCGTCAATTGAGAGGACCATGCAGTTCTCCTCTCTTCTCTTATTGATTTGTTCTATCACATTGACTGATTTGCGAATGTTGAACCATCCTTGTAACCCAGGGATGAATCCCACCTGGTCATTGTGGATAATCTTTTTAATGTGCTATTGGATCCTATTTGCTAGGATCTTGTTGAGAATCTTAGCATCCATATTCATCAGTGATATTGGTCTGAAATTCTCCTTTTTGCTGTGGTCTTTGCCTGTTTTGGGGATCGGGGTAATGCTGGCTTCACAGAAAGAGTCTGGAAGTTTTCCTTCTATTTCTATTTTTTTAAATAGCTCCAGAAGAGGGGCGCCTGGGTGGCTCAGTAGGTTAAAGCCTCTGCCTTTGGGTCAGGTCATGATTCCAGGGTCCTAGGATCAATTCCCACATCAGGCTCTCTGCTTAGCAGGAAGCCTGCTTTCCTTCCTCTCTCTCTGCCTGCCTCTCTGCCTACTTGTGATCTCTGTCAAATAAAGAAATTTTAAAAATCTTTAAAAAAAAACGATTTCTTTTTCCTTACAAAGAAATTTTTATTTAGTTTCTGCTATCATTCCTGGGATTTGGTAATAGCTTCAGAAGAATAGATACTACTTCTTCTTTGAATGTTTGGTAGAATTCTCCAGGGAATCTGTCAGGTCCTGGGCTCTTGTGTTTTGGGAGGTTTTTTGTTAAAATGTCTATACTGCCTAGAGCAATCTATACTTTCAATGTCATCCCGATCAAAATCCCACTGATATTTTTCAAAGAGCTGGGACAAACAATCTTGAAATTGGTATGGAACCAGAAGAGACCCCAAATTGTTAAGGAAATGTTAAAACAAAACAAAACAAAGCAAAACTGGGGCCCTCACATTGCCTGATTTCAAGCTTTACTACAAAGCTGTGATCACCAAGATAGCATGGTACTAGCACAAAAACAGATACACAGACCAGTGGAACAGAGTAGAGAGCCCGGATATGGACCCTCAACTGTATGGTCAAATAATCCTCGACAAAACAGGAAAAAATATACAGTGGAAAAAAGGAAAAAAGGCAGTCTCTTCAATAAATGGTGTTGGGAAAATTGGACAGCTATGTGTAGAAGAATGAAACTCGACCATTCTCTTATACCATGCATAAAGATAAACTCAAAATGGATAAAAGACCTCAACATGAGGCAGGAATCTATCAAAATCCTGGAGGAGAATATAGGCAGTAACCTCTTTGACATCGGCCACAGCAACTTTTTTCAAGATATGTCTCCAAAGGCTAAGGAAACAAAAGTGAAAATGAACTTTTGGGACTTCATCAAGATCAAAAGCTTCTGCACAGCAAAGGAGACAGTCAACAAAACAAAGAGGCAACCCACGGAATGGGAGAAGATATTTGCAAAAGACAGTCCAGACAAAGGGCTGATATCCAAGATCTGTAAAGAACTCCTCAAACTCAACATTCAAAAATCAGATAATCATGTCAAAAAATGGGCAGAAGACATGAACAGACATTTTCCCCAAGCAGACATACAAATGGCTATCAGACACATGAAAAAATTCTTCATCATAATTAGCCACCAGGGAGATTCAAATCAAAACCACATTGAGATACCACATTACACCAGTTAGAATGGCCAAAATCAACAAGACAGTAAACAAGTGTTGGAGAGGATTTGGAGAAAGGGAAACCTTCTTACGCTGTTGGTGGGAATGGAAGTTGGTGCAGCCACTTTGGAAAACAGTGTGGAGATTCCTTAAGAAATTAAAAATAGAGCTACCCTATGACCCTGCGATTGCATTCCTCGGTATTTACCTCAAAGATACAGATATAGTGAAAAGAAGGGCCATCTGTACCCCAGTGTTTATAGCAGCAATGGCCACAGTCATCAGACTGTGGAAAGAACCAAGACACTCTTCAATGGATGAATGGATAAAGAAGATATGGTCCATATACACAATGGAGTATTATGCCTCCATCAGAAAGGTTGAATACCCAACTTTTGTATCAACATGGACAGGACTGGTAGAGACTATGCTGAGTGAAATAAGTCAAGCAGAGAGAGTCAGTTATCACGTGGTTTCACTTATTTGTGGAACATAAGGAATAACACGGAGAATATTGGGAGATGGAGAGGAGAAGGGAGTTGGGAGAAATCGGAGGGGGAGACAAACCATGAGAGACTGTGGACTCTGAGAAACAAACTGAGGGTTTTGGAGGGGAGGGGCGTGGGGGGTTGGGTTAGCCTGGTGGTGGGTATTATGGAGGACATATATTGTATGGAGCACTGGGTGAAGTGCATAAACAATGAATTTTGGAACACTGAAAAAAAATAAAATTAAAAAAATAATAAAAAAAAAGAAAAATCACTGCATCCTCAAAAATACACATGGGATTTTCTATTTTTTTTTTTTCTGAGCAAGTGGACTGAGACATCACAATCACAAAGTTTTGAACTTTATGAAGTCCCAATAATAAAAAAATAATTTAACCCCACACTTAGTGTGTATAATTGATTTTGATGGGCCTCATAGCTGCATGTCAGTGAATATCTCACTTTAAATTCATTTTCTGCTTTTGAAACCTATGTGTGTAGACATAAAATTTCGTGAAGTAGATAGATTACTCTGTGTAGATAGATTACATACCTATGACAACCCATTGCATCTGGAGATAAAAATGTGTGAACACCTGCCTCACTTAAGTTCTTATGGTGTTTGGTGCTTCATATGTGACTTTCTCAGTGATACAAATCTTTTTAGAGCATACATTTGGATTTTCCTATGACATTTCTACTGCTACATATATTAATAACTGAGGTTCAGGATACATTATCAGTCTCAGGGAAGGAAGTACTTAATGGCTTAAAATAAGAACAGTTCAGTTCAAGAATCTTCTGACCATTTTGATAAACATTTGTTGAGAAGGAAATAATGTTCTTTGTGCTTTTTGAAAAGAGCCACACTGATCAGAAAAAAAAATATGTTCTTGGAAGAATAAGGTAAGAAAAATATAACCCATTCAACTACCTTACCATTTGGAAAAGCTAACATCATTCTCAGCTCCTATATTATCCATCTTTTGTGTCCCATTTTCTGCTCTTCTTGCCCTGAATGTGTGATTGCCTCAGAACCTCCTTGTGCTTGATTATTTTGCAATAATAACCAGATCTGAAAGAGTCCTGTGTTTATCACACATACTTCAAGATCAACAGATTGGAGTCCGCTTGGCAGAAAGCTGTTTTTAAAATCTGAGCTTAAAAAATAGATCTTTTACAGGGAATTTATTCTATATACCCAAGAGTTGTTCAAAAAATAGATGTCATTTTGATATAAAAGAATTTTGTTAAAATTTCAAATGCAAACCTCTCTATACATACATGCTTCAAATGGGCTTTTGGATGAAATGTCTGAGGATAAACATGTGAGTGTTTTTCTGTACCACTGCCTTGGCCATATCCATGGGTATTTTTGACTAGCAGATGGGAAACGAATATGAAAGGATATTAATAGGGCCAATATGAAGTAGGTATATGGCTACATCTCAATTTCAAGTCACCATTTTGAATCCTTCATGCTTGCACTTAGAAATGTGCTAAACTTTCCAGAGTGGAATCTTAAGGTCAGACTATTTTTGGTCAGGTTTCATGTGTAGATGATGGTAATTTATATTAGTAACTACTATTTCAAAAAGGTCTCAAGAGAAACTCTACAAGAAATGTGAATTAACCATCAATACTTGCTCTACAGGGCTCTAAGATCTCACACAAATACTTAGAGAAAGAAAAAAGATTAATAGACTTTATATTCATAGCTAGAGATATAGTGTTTCAGCTGCTGCTAATTGGCACCAAGTAATGTGTAAATATCATAGGCTGACACCTTTCATTCACCATATCTTTGCAGAAGTTATTTCCAAAAGTTTTATAAAAATCTCTCTATCCCTGCCAAAAAGACCCCCTTTCCAATTCATGACCTTCAAGGAACCAGGTGGTTTTCTATATTTATACAGTTAATGGGAAATATGGTATTCAAGAAAAGGGGCTTTGTTTTTATCAGAGACCCTACTTTGCTTTTATCAGAGACCTCTTGGCAGCTGGTTGAATTTAAGTTGGTAAACACTTTCTTAGCACTGTAATATAAAAATTGCACTTTGACTAGAAAGGTAGATAAATATTGGGTTTATTTAAATTGAGTTAAAAGTTTTAACTTGGGCTGAAAATATGACATTCACTTTTCCTGGCCAAATAATTAAGTCTAGTCTAGCACCTGATAAAGCCAACGGGAGTTTGGGTATACTCCTACACATGCACACAGCTTCAGTTTATACACTTAATTGTTTATACACTCAATCTTGATGAAAGAGTTGTGTGTGTGTTTAAAATTTTTATCTTGTCCCAGAGTAAAACAATAAGATTTCGTCTGTATTATATGCTGGCCTCTTTTGTTAGGGTGTTGAACAATAGCCATCGTAAAGTGTCCCACACAGAGGGAGCCACTGGTCTTAGGGCTCTAGAAAGGATTCCATCCAATTACATTTTGGAGGTCATCCTCTTTGAATAGAAATATTTAGATTAAAATGAACATCAATATTTAGGGAAAATAAATCTGAAAACTAAAATAATAACATCTCTGAGAGGGTCTCAGTGCAGGAAGCAGGAAAAGAAAATCACTATATATTTTAAAATTTCCATAGGAACTTAAGTAACTAAGGACTGTATAGCCATGGCTGAGAACATTTTAATAACTTCCTTGGGAAATTGTCTCAGAATATATTAATGCATGCAAGCAGCCCATTTCATTAATGTATAAACTTTTTAAAAAGTTTTTAACCCTAAATGGCATAACCTATCTTTGACAGAAATCTTATTCATGAGACTTGGTTAGAAGTAAATTTTGCTTATTTACAAGATTCAAACCTTTTAACAAGGCGTGAAGATAACTACCATAGCAGGATTATTTTTAAAAAGTATATTACAAATTACCAAGGTACGTTTCTTAAATTTGGGGAACAATTGCTGTGTTGCTAAAAAAACAATTTGCAACCCAAAGGATGACTTCTTCATTTGAATGTATATTTTGACTCGTTTTTTAAATTCTAATATCTTATTAAATTAAGCAAGAATTTATTGAACACCTAGGTACTGACATGTACAAGAACGTGAATAAATTGCCATCCCAGACGTTAAGGTACTTATCAATAGCATGACCTTCCAGATACAAATCAAGTGGGAGCCCCCAGGATCAAAGGGTTCGTCTACCTTCCTATTTTTTGACCACTATGTTTGGACAAGACTAACTATAAACCTTAGGCTAGGCAGCTGGCTTCTGGATGTCTCATATCCCTTTTTTATAAGGTCAAAGCAACACAGGTTTCTTGTGGGAATCACTTGGCATAAAATATGAAGAGATGCCACAAGTGCCATACAAATGACAGAAATTTTAAAAACTAGTATTATTTATGAAAATTTCTCATCTCCACTCTTAGAGTTCTTGAGACTTTAACAATGTCTTACAAAGTTTTGAGAGACCTATGGAGAACTATTTAGGGCATATTTTTACCACACTCTAAAGTCATAGGTAATATCCGTGAAGAGATCTGTTTTTCTTTCATTTTATATTGATGGAATCAAATTAGTCTATTTTTAAATACATGCTATTGTATTGTAAATTGGCTAGTTCCTTTAAAATGACAGGCATCTGAGTTCCTAGCATATACTTCTACTAAAAATCAGGAAAATCAGAGATAAGAAGAAATTTCTGATGAGAAGCTGTCCTCAGGAGTGGGCCAGACAATAGGAGGGGCTGGGATAAGAGGTCAGACATGGCGGACACTGGTTGTTCTGAATGAGACAGATGGGCTTGTTGAGACATAGTAGGTCCTTACAATTAATTTCATCGTATCATCCAAAACTTAGAAATTAGTGGCTCATCAGCCTAAGCTAGAATTCCTTAAAAAAAAAAAAATGAGGCAGGGAGGAGGTATAAATAGAGCAGATCAATACCAAAGAAAGACACAAAGATTTGGAAGCTAGAAACTAATTGCAAAAAACAAGCAGCATGGTCCTCATATTGTGTGCGAACATCTGTAAGCATCTGGGGTGGTAGAGAAGGGTGTCAGACAGAAACATGACAGAAATGGAAGAGCATGGGAGAATGGGGAAATCTAAGAACAACCTTCTCTAAAAACACCTACTTAGGGAACTCTATTTTAGATGCTTAAAAAAAAATAAAACAACACTTAATTGAGGTATGACTGATGTCCAAAAACTATGCATATTTAATGTATTCAACTTGATGAGTTTGGTGATAAGCATATGTCCCTGAAACCATCACTGATCAATGACATACAAATTTATCACCCCCAAAATTTGCCCCCCATCCATTTTATTGTATTTAATTTTATATTTTAAGGGGAAAAAATTTCTGTTGTGGTGAAATATTTTCTTCACATCAGGTCTATCCCCTTAGCAAAATTTTTGGTTTTCAATACAGTATCACTAATTATAGGTCCTGTGTTGTATGGCTGATTTCCAGAACTGATTCATCATCATAACTTAAATTTTTATATCCTCTCCACTCCATTTTCCTCTCTCCCACTCCATTTCCCTCTCCCCCAAACCCCAGTAACTACTATTCTACTCTCTGGTTCTATATGCTTGTCTATTTTAGATCTCACATAAGGGATACCATGCAATATTTGTCCTTTGATGTCTCATTTATTTCACTTAGTGTAAGGTCCTTGACTTTATACGTGTTGTCACAAATCACAGGATTTCCTTCTCAAGTGTATCCTCCATACAAATACTCCCTTCAAGTAATTAATTGTACTCATAATTGTACTCAAAATAAAAATGGTGCTGTATTTTACTGTGGGAAGGGATTTTTCCAGGAAATATCCCTATTTAATGCCAAGAATCAACTGTTCATTAAATACATGTGCTTACCATCCCTAAACTTCCAGGAAAAAAAGAAAAAAAAAGTGGAGAGAGTCTGTAAACAGGTCTTGGCAGTTTTTTTTTTTTTTTTTTAAATCTTCTCCTTGAGGTTGAGTTGAAAGAGATGGTACTAATTTATCCCCTGATACCACCTATAATTAAATCAGCTGCTGCTTATTATATGTATTATGAGGTCACCCTTCTTGGATATACCATATAGGTTAAATAGAATACCCCCAAACATTTTTTTAAAATATTTTATTTATTTTTTTCACAGACAGAGATCACAAGTTTACACCACACCCAGTGCTCCATGCAATGCGTGCCCTCCATAATACCCACCACCAGGCTCCCCCAACCTCCCACCCCCCACCCCTCAAAACCCTCAGGTTATTTTTCAGAGTCCATAGTCTCTCATGGTTCATCTCCCCCCCAATTTCCCTCAACACCCTTCTCCTCTCCATCTCCCCATGTCCTCTGTGTTATTTGTTATGCTCCGCAAATAAGTGAAACCATATGATAATTGACTCTCTCTGCTTGATTTATTTCACTCAGCATAATCTCTTCCAGTCCCGTCCATGTCGCTACAAAAGTTGGGTATTCATCCTTTCTGATGGAGGCATAATACTCCATAGTGTATATGGACCACATCTTCTTTATCCATTTATCTGTTGAAGGGCATCTTGGTTCTTTCCACAGTTTGGTGACTGTGGCCATTGCTGCTATAAACATTGGGGTACAGATGGCCCTTCTTTTCACCACATCTGTATCTTTGGGGTAAATACCCAGTAGCGCAATTGCAGGGTCATAGGGAAGCTCTATTTTTAACTTCTTGAGGAACCCCCACACTGTTCTCCAGAGTGGCTGCACCAACTTGCATTCCCACCAACAGTGTAAGAGGGTTCCCCTTTCTCCACATCCTCTCCAACACATGTTGTTTCCTGTCTTGCTGATTTTGGCCATTCTAACTGGTGTGAGGTGGTATCTCAATGTGGTTTTAATTTGTATCTCCCTGATGGCTAGTGATGATGAACATTTTTTC